>OZJO01008209.1:0-10628 GCA_900406225.1 Acrobeloides nanus
TATGGCCAAAAGAATTCTCTCAACGTTCCTTAACTTGACAGATCGGCGCCAACCCGACTCTTGAGTATACAACGCGAGCGCCGTCTCGTTTTCCAAGTTCTGTTTTTAAATTGTATACAATGCTTTTTTAGACGTCTCTATAAGACTTTTCGAGGAAATAAACCCAAACGTGCAGCCTTTAGGGTAAGCTTGATTCTTGGACACATGTGTTTCACTTTTGGAAATTTTGGAAAAGTTATGATCTTGTGTTTCAAAAAATGTCCAATTTTATCTGCTAAAAATTGGAGTTTTTTTCAACTTTCCTCGGGGTAGATAATTTTTGAAGTTACCTATTTTTTCTATATTTGACCTATTTTTGTCAGGGTTAAATCAAAATTTAAAAATTCCTTCTGTTATGTGTTTCTCATAGCCAAAATCTCCCCAAATGACATAAATTTAATAAATTTTTAAAAAATTTCCGAGAATCATAATTTTCATGGTTGAAACACATGTGTTGGAAATATATACAGGATGGCCCAAT
Source organism: Acrobeloides nanus (assembly GCA_900406225.1). NCBI lineage: Eukaryota > Metazoa > Nematoda > Chromadorea > Rhabditida > Cephalobidae > Acrobeloides > Acrobeloides nanus. Next base: position 521 of record OZJO01008209.1, read on the forward strand.
AGGTACTTTACATCAAACTTTTATCGATATCTTGGCTACCCGAAAAGATTTTTTGATGCGATTTTTTTTAAAGTTAGGTAAGCTAAATATGCATCAAATGAGGTGACTTTCGCAAAAAATAAAAGTTTCTTATATTTTATTTTTGCCTTATAATATTTGGTTTTAGGAGAAAAAAACCCTAATCGAATTTGATCTTTCAGAATCCGCGAAAATTTTTGAAAAATTCGATTGTTAAGGGTGTTTTTTTCCTAAAACCAAATATTATAAGGCAAAAATCAAATATTAGACACTTTTATTTTTTGGAGAAAGTCACCTAGTTTGATGCACATTTCTTAACTTAAATTATCGCATCGAAAAATCTTTTTCGGGCAGCCAAGATATCGATAAAAGCCTGATGTAAAGTACCTATTAGGCCATCATGTATTATAATTTTAGACTGCAACTCTCTTCCCCGGTATTTTGTTTGGAATCGGATTCTTTTTAAATTTCTTTTTAATTAGCAAAAACTCGTCAGGAGCAGTAAGTTTATCTTTTTTGAGTTCTTGAAAAAAATTTTTTTTTTGATCCCATTCACTACTATGTTGGCACTACTTGTTCTCTGGTTTGGTATTGATTTGCCTCTGGTTTTCTTAGGTTTCCATTTTGGCTATCGAAAACAGGTAAATAAAACTTGTTTTCATTTTTCATAATCATTTTAGGGCTATTCACATCCTGTACGTACGAATCAGATTCCCAGACAAGTTCCTGACCAGCCAGTATATTTGAAAACCATTCCATGCATGCTCTTGGCTGGAATTTTGCCATTTGGCGCAGTTTTTATTGAGCTGTATTTTATTTTCTCGGCTATATGGGAGAACCAATTCTATTACTTGTTTGGGTTTTTGTTCATTGTCTGTTTGATTCTATTTGTTTCGTGCTCCTTGATTGCCATTATCGTTACTTATTTCTTACTTTGTGCCGAGAATTACAAGTAAGAAGGAAAATAGGGTGGGCTTAAAGTTCCCGGTCACTTTGAATCATTTGGCTTTCATATATTTGCGTAATTATAAAAATTCAAAGTGATCGGAAACTTTAAACCCCCACCTTGTAAGTATAAAAACTTTATTTTATTATTTATAGATGGTGGTGGAAGTCCTTTGTAATATCAGGTGGTAGTGCTGTATATGGTAATCATTTTTATTTTATATATAAAGTATAATTGACGATTTTCAGTCATGCTGTACAGCACATTCTATTACTTTTCAAAGGTTTGTTTATAATAGATGGTTTTGATTTAAAAATTTTCTCTTTAGTTGAACATCATTGGCTTCGTACCAACGCTTCTCTATTTCTCGTATAGTGTAAGTTTGGCACTCTTTTAGTTGAACACAGAAATTGCCCGAAAAAGTCGGTTTTTAGAAGAAAATCAGAAAATTTTTTGAAAAACCGGATTTTTTGATGAAAGTGGTTCTTCCTTTAAGCAAGATTTTTTTCATTTTTTTAACGATTTACGCTCTATGAACTATAGTTGTAACCTACCACTAAAAGTCAAAAACAAGTAAAACACGAGTTTTTTCAAATTTGTATATTGAAACGAAAATGAAGTGATTCACTTTTTACACCATTTTTGCACGAGCCGTGGCTATAAAAAATTTACGTTTTTAGTTTCTTATTGCTCTCACATTTTGGGTGCTAACCGGAACGATTGGATTTTATGCAGCCTATTTCTTCTTACGAAGAATTTATGGTGCTGTGAAGATCGATTAAATGAGTTCAAACACTATTAGATGATGTTGAAAACTGTGATCTTGAAGAAATCTCTAAGTATTTATTTGTGTGGTTTTTAACCGCGCTCTATGCGCTTGTTTTTTTGTTTCCTCAATGTCTCTTTCGCAGTCTTTATCCCTAACTCTTTTTTACTCTAGCATAACCTTGATTAACAATTAAAATTTCTGACTACAGCTTTGAGGTATAAGTGAAAAAAAGAAAGAAATATAAGTGGTTGTTTATTCATTTCTTCATCTTAATTAGCTTCGATGTAGTCGATATATTGTGTTCATATTTTTATTGTGTATGTGAGAAAAAAAATAAATTTTTTATGTTGAATATGCTATTGATTAAAAAGTACATACTACAAAGATTTATTGTCAGATTCTTCGTATAATATTTAAAAAATGTAATATAGAAATGGTGAAAGATTTGCCGAAAACATCGATGCTTCCTTTAGCAAATGTCGCGAAAGCCAGATTTTGGTTAGGCATCGGGGCAATTGCTGGATTACATAGACTGTATTTGGCGCAGGTGAACAATGCATTCATCTTCTTGTCGACTGGAGGAATCTTTTTATTTGGACCTGTATATGATCTTTTTTATGGTTTGTGTTTATCATTTCATTGTTGCTTAAAAGAATCTCAACTCTCGATTTAGTGACACCCCAGGGGGGGGGGGGGCACAAATCGAATCGGAGAGAGGGTGTCACTAAATCGAGTTTGACTTATTTTGTAATGCATCCCTGCGTGGTCGTGTTGGCGGGAAAATAAGATTAGTTCAAATCTTAGTTGTAACTAATCATATTTTCCATCCAATACGACCACGCAGGGATGCATTGCAAAATCTATATAAGTCGACGATAACTAGTTAGTGTTACAGTCAACTCTCGATTTAGTGACACCCCAAGGAGGGGTCACTAAATCGAATCGGAGAGAGGGTGTCACTAAATCGAGTTTGACTGTATTTATACTTTTGTAATGCATCCCTGCGTGGTTGTGTGGGCGGGAAAATTCTCGGGAGGGTCACTAAATCAAGATGTGTTACTAAATCGAGAGTTGACTGTACTTTTAGTAAATCGCTTAGTACATGAATATAATGATGAACTTGTTGATAATAGTATTGAAAAGGAGGATGTAGCGAAGTAAATTTTGAATCTTCTTTTTCTAGTACTCAAACTTGAATTATAGTAATAGCTTGGATAAAAGCAATAAAGACAACGTGGCTTGGTTTAGCTTAGACTCTGTTTATGATTTATTGGCACAGATTGCTTATGGTATGTGGTTGGGACTCTGTCTATATTTCGTACTAACTTTCTTGATATTAACAAGTCCAGCTGAACGTCTGTTGTTTGCATTTTTCTTAGCGATTGGAGTAGCATCAGGTAATAACAACTACAGGGTGTTCCAGAAAAACCGCCATTTGGTCATTTTTTGGCGAAAATTTTTCAAAAAAATTTTTCCAAAAATGACTCAGGGGTATTTTTATGCGAAAAATCGGTTCGAAAAATCTTGAAAACGCCTCCCAGACCATGAAATATAAGATCTTCGTATTTTCAAGTAAAAATTCCTACTGAAAAAAATACGAAAATCGTATATTTCATGATCTGGGAGGCGTTTTCAAGACTTTTCGATGCACGAAACCGATTTTTCGCATGAAAATACTCCTAATGAGTCATTTTGGAGAAAAAATTTTGAAAAATTTTCGCTAAAAAATAACCAAATAGTGGTTTTTTGGAACACCCTGTATATTGGTTCCAAATGATGCCTTTTTAGGTGTTTATATTGCCGGAAATAGAGGGAATAAGATTCGAAAGTTATCATATATTTGGATAGGTGCCTTTTCTATGTCTTTCCTTACAGTCTATCTCCTCGAATTCAGTATTATAAGAGCCTTATTTCTTACTAGTCTGGGTAGTGTCATCTTGGGCAATAGAAGCTTGAAACGAAGATCTCCAACCGACCCCAAATTTACGATCAAACATTACATTTTTTGGAGTTCACTTTTCGCCATGCTCCTGTGTATATTATTTACGGGCATACAAAGAACCATTTNTAAAAATGACCCATAATTTTATGCGGAGAATCGATTGTGCGTTTTCCCGAAGCGTGAAAACGCTTCCTTGACTCAGGGAAAATCGTGGATGTATTGACGCGAAAATGAACTAAAATTCGAATTTTAGTTCATTTTCGCGTCAATACACCCACGACTTTCCCTGAATCAGGATCAAGGAAGCACTCTTCGGAAATACGCGCAATCTATTTCCCGCATAAAATTACCCCTATATAGGTCATTTTTAGAAAAAATTTTGAGTTCAAAATCATGTAAAAAATCCGGAAACTTTTGAAATACATGATTTTAGTTTTGGAGTTCACTTTTCGCCATGCTCCTGTGTATATTATTTACGGGCATACAAAGAACCATTTCAGAAAGGCAATTAACCATCTCCACTTCAGCGAAAACGAAATATATTCTTACAGTTGGAAGTCTGGTCTCGGACTACATCAAAGGTGACACTGCTGAATTACATAGAATTTTCAAGGAAAACCCACAAATCCAATATATGCCATACGTGCGAAAACCAACATGGAAGAAGCCACCGGCCAAATCAACAAAAAATTCTGGTATTTTTACCATGTTTTTTAAACCAAATATACAGGATGAGCAAAAAAAGCCGTACTTTTGCTTTTTTGGGGAAAATTTTCACAAATCTATAAGTATAAGGGCTATTTTCATGCGAGAAATCGATTACGCAAAAATACGGTTTTTTGGCTCACCCTATAAGTTTTTAGCTGAATGGTATTCTGTAATAAAAAGCTCGTTCAACTGGGATCTCAGCATCGAAGATGAAAAGAAGTTTTCACGTGAATTTGACTGGGTCAAATTTGTCACCGCGTTCATAGTAGATTATATTCGAGTGAATATCCGATATCTTGATCGTAAAGCAAATAAAAGTGTGGAAATGGAACCGCTCAAATGGGTGTCATGGCGACTTTTTGCTATTTCAGTCAGTTTTACGGCATAAATAAGGTAGCTGTTCTCTATTTTAGACGTTCAGCGCCGACTTCTTTGTCAATGATAGAGAACTGACTAAAATTTGTATACAATGGATGAAGGATCACAACGAAGCTAAGCAAGAAAATTCGGACAAGTTCAAATGGCAAAAAATAAGTAGAAAACGAGCATGTGAAATCATCAATTCTATATTCAACTAATTTTTTCCTTTTTTGACCTATATATTGTGCAATCTCCTTGTACGATCTCCTATATTTCAATGATCTCTTCTTACTTTTTTAACCGGTAAATGTATCCCAAATTTAATAGTTTAATCAAATTGTTATATTGTACAATCTTTAATAAGACAGATATCGAAACTTGAAAATATAGAGCATAAAAAACTCTACAATCCTTCTTGTGCACCAAAATCTGGGCGCAGTAATGATGCAGCGTTCTAAAAGAATGTTAGGAGCTAGTTCACTATTTGTGTCCCACTTATCATGGTCCAAAAGTCAAAAATTGTTTCAACCGAAAAACTTCTATATAAGGTTTTTTAGTCGAGGAATACGTTGATGATGTTATTTTTGCGCGAAAAACTAGAAAAAAATGCTGTAAAAATATCAAAAATCTTGATAGCCCATCATTTCTTTTTTTGAAGTTCCCTCTTATCTCCGATTCCATTTTTCACGCAAAAATAACATCATCAATGTGTTTCTCGACTAAAAAACCTGAAGTTTTTCAGTTGATTTTAAAGAAAAAATTTTTTTGTTTCTTGGACTATGATAATTGGGACACAACTAGTAAACTAGCTCTGAATGCTCAATTACTAATCAACTTTGAAAAGCAATATACCTTTCTCGAAAGTCCTTCCAACTTTGGGCAATTTGTAATCCTGTGACCCAGACCAGAGCAATATGCACATCCTTTGTCACTAGCATCTCCGGTTTCAGTTTGAGGAGCTAATTCATCTTCACCGGCTAACTGTTTCAAGAATATTGGTAAATCTTGTCCAGCTTCCAATAAAAGATGTTTCAAATCGGCCAACACAGAGAGATCGGCTTTACGGTTGATGAAAGTAGTAGCCAAACCACGATTACCCGAGCGTCCAGTTCTGCCGATTCTATGAACATAGTTTTCAATATCCTCAGGCATATCATAATTGATGACATGTTGAATGTTCTCGAAATCCAAGCCTTTAGATGCAACATCCGTGGCAACAAGGACATCCTTTTCACCGCGCCGGAAAGCATCTACTCCACTATGTCGATCTTTTTGATCTAAAAACAAAAATGAATAATCTTTAGTAAAAGAGAGCAATTTACCTTTTCCACCATGAATTGAAGCAACATCAACACCTTTCAATAGCAGATATTCATATATATTGTCCACATCCGACTTTTTCTCGGCGAATATCAACACTCTAAACAAGAAAAATTAAGTATAAATCGATTTATCTTGGATGAACGGACATATATTATACCAACCATAGGTAGGGACCGTCACGCATTCTCATAACTCGATTGTTTCATAGAAAAGTCACCCCAAATACATTTTAGAATCGGACTCTGTGCTATTAAAAACCATATTATGAAAAAATCGCATCAAAAACGGATTTTCCTGTGAGAAAATAGCCTATGAAACAGACAGGAGATGTCCTTAGAAATCAAAGAAAAAAGCGTCATTTTTTATTCAAACTCAAAAATCTCACCAAAATTGATTCAAACCGGCTTGATTGGACATTTTTTTTCATAAATTTCTATGAAATTACGATTTCGCGGAATTTGGAAACAGTAATTACGATTACGACATTACCGATTGCGACACATCACTAATGATTATATTGTAAACTCTTTCAAACTTGTTTGATCAACCTACTTTGGTGAGGTCTTTTGCAAACATTCAAGAATCTTGATCAGCTTCTCATCACTTCGAACATATTCAATTTCTTGTCGGACATTCAAACTGGCAGCTCCAGCTCGACCAACATTCACCACAACGGCTTTTATAAGCGCCGACTTGGCAAAGTTTTGAATCTTTTTAGGCATTGTTGCAGAGAAAAGCAACGTTTGTCGTTGGCCCTAAAAAATGTATGATAAAATCTTCAAATCTCATACCTTGAAATAAGAAAATATAGCACGCAGTTCCTCTTCAAAACCCATATCCAACATTCGATCAGCTTCATCAAGGACCAAATACCTGCATATTTGCAAATTAAAAGTCTTCTTATTTAATAAGTCGGAAAGACGGCCTGGTGTCGCCACACAAATATGAACTCCTCTAAAAATTGAAAGTCTGAAAGAAAACAAAAATAATCAGTTACTTTTCAAAAGTAGGCACTTGTTCTGATACAGGAATTCCACCAATACATAACCCAACTCGTAACTGCGGGAATATATCATTAGGAAGGGACTCCAAAATTCCTCCAATAACATCGTAAATTTGTTTAGCTAATTCTCTCTAAAAGCCATAGAACAATAAGCTTAACTGTTAGATTAACTTTAAAGGGGGAGGGGCGATTGAGACGAGTTATCGTAAAAAAATTTTTCGACAAATGTAAAAAATGTTCGAAATGATGAAAAAAATACTGTTTTCAAGGAAAAATCGAAAAAAATTTTTTGGGTGTTTTTTTTTGTCATTTTAGGTGTTTTTTGGCCTTTTTTACAGCAAATTTCGATCAATAAAAATTCCCAAAAACACCAAAATATGGACAAAAAACACCCCAAAAAAGCAGTTCGCCCCCCCCCCCAACTTTTTGGGGAGGCCGAAGTGCATAAGTTCCAATAATTTTTACCGAAGGTACAATAATAAGCCCATAAGGACCTTCTCCTCGATTAAATTTGAAAGTAACTTCTTGTTCCAAACAAAACATGATTAGTGGAAGAACAAAAGTCAGAGTTTTGCCAGACCCCGTCGATGCAATTCCAATCATATCACGTCCAGAAAGCCTAAATTTTAGTATCATCTCAACTCCTTTTCATCCAAAAAAACTTACGCAACGGGGATTCCCTGCATTTGAATAACCGTTGGGCAAATAATTCTCTTTTCTTTCAGAGATCTCAAAATATGCTTGGGAAACTTCATCTCAGCAAAACTTCCGANAAAACTTACGCAACGGGGATTCCCTGCATTTGAATAACCGTTGGGCAAATAATTCTCTTTTCTTTCAGAGATCTCAAAATATGCTTGGGAAACTTCATCTCAGCAAAACTTCCGATAGCCGCTGGTACATTTTCGCCTTCGACTGAAATGCCTTTCTTTCTTCGAAAACGCTGAGAATCTTCTTCGGACTGGTTGCGTATATGATAAGGTGGACGCCAACTAAAACACAAGATTTGCTATTTTTGCAATTGTGAAAAAAATTTACCCAGTTTTTATTGGTTCATCATATTTTACACCTTCAGCTAATTCGATGGCACTTATCAAAGTTGAAACTATAAAAAGTTCTAAAAAACAACATGCTTAGCAACATACCTCCAGCTTCTGTGACACTTTTTAAGAGCCTATCTTCTTCTTCCATTTGTTTTGCTTTCACGTTAACCTCTCCATCTAAAAAATAGATATTCAATTACATATACAAGGTGAGCCAAAAAAGCCAAACTTTTGCGTTTTTTGGTGAAAATTTTTCAAAAATCACCTATAATGGGTATTTTCATGCGATTTTGAAACGTTTTCGCCACAAAAACGCAAAAGTACGGGTTTTTTGGCACACCCTGTAAGAATAAGCTATAAGGCTGAAGGTCAGCAAACAACCTTACCTGGTTCCTTTTGAAGCTGTTCGTTGTGCTTCTCCAATAAAGTTTTCTTGGCTTCATCGGCTTTCCTTTCATCCTCCTTTCTTCGCCGTTTAGCCTCAAAATATTCTTCGGTCTCTCTATCTTCCTTATCATGAGTTTCTTTAATTGTTTTCGAATGAAGAACATTGTTTAGCAGGGCACGGCGTTGTGCCTTTTCCTTTTTACGTTGNTGTTCGTTGTGCTTCTCCAATAAAGTTTTCTTGGCTTCATCGGCTTTCCTTTCATCCTCCTTTCTTCGCCGTTTAGCCTCAAAATATTCTTCGGTCTCTCTATCTTCCTTATCATGAGTTTCTTTAATTGTTTTCGAATGAAGAACATTGTTTAGCAAGGCACGGCGTTGTGCCTTAAATTCATTACGTTAGAGAATTCATTGCTGCCTCTCAGGGTCTCCATCAGGAATTATTTTTAAAATTAATCATTTTAGTCTCAAAAAATAATCATATTCAAGTAAGTTTTGTTCAAAATTAAGCAAAAATGATTAAAAATAAGGAAAATAGAAATCCTGATACCATTAGGGTTTTGTTTCTTAATTCAGAAACATAGTACAGGGTCCATTAAAAGTTCGTGATTACTTTTTGTTAAATGTTGATATTTGACTATAAAAGTCGACTTTTGACGAAATTTTCGACATTTCTAGGGTTTTTATGCGCCAAACAAGAATCCGCCGTCATTTTTTCTCCTAGACCTCGGGAATATGGTTAAAAATGGCTTACAAAAACAGACCTTTTTTAGGGATTTTACCCTAGTAGGGGTACCTTCCCGTAGTCAAAAGTTCTCCAAATCGTCTGAAATTTGGTATCCAGGGGTTTTTCTACATGGCAAACACGAATCCAAAGGAATTTTTTAACACTTCTATTATTACCTTTTCCTTTTTACGTTGCCTTGCAGGAATATATCCGTCAATATCGGAATCATCACTTGATAAATTCAAGCCTTCACGTAGATTCTTAGCCTCTTCTTGTTCTATTTTTCGTCGCCTAGCCTAAATGACAAATTGAAATCTCAGTTTACAAATTCAATGGGGAGGGACCGTCCCCCCACTACTTATCCATCGAAAATTTTCAAAATTTTGCGAAAAAATGATAAGGGGAACCGTGGCGTAGGCAGTCCCACCCCTACTGTACATGTATGAATCTCAGTGAGATGTAGAAAATTACCTCATATTTGCTTAATTGAGCCTTAATATCATCTTCTCCTACCATTTTTCTAAAAAGATATATTGCAAAATAATCAATTAACAAACATAAGAATTAAAGCAAAAAAAAAATAACAACTTTCAAAATTTCTTGTCACAAAAAGTCGATTCGCTTGTTTGGAACTCGTAATTTTTATGACATTTTGTTTTATACAAATGGTTTTACTAAAAAAAAAATATTTTTGATTTAAATCGACTTTTTAAGACTTATGAAACTCTCTATTCAATTCAAGGTCATTTCAGATAATAAGACGAAAATATTTCAAGTAGGAAGTTTAAATGTTTTTCGGTGGCCACAATGTTATTCCATGGTGTTACAAACATACATATCCAGTGGGTGGGGGGGGACGGTCCACCCCCCATCACCCACCCACCA
>OZJO01008214.1:0-18765 GCA_900406225.1 Acrobeloides nanus
TTTTTATTATTTTCTTGTACAATGAGATCAATTTTGCACATACAAAAAAGCTTGTAATCAACAATCTAATGTGTTCCTCGATCCTCTAGCTGTTTTTTGATCATTTTTGCTATTCTTTTGCACTTCTCTGCACCATCTTCGGCTAATCTAGCTTCTTGAACTATCAATCGTGCCGGTACCAATCTGAAGTGGAAATCACGTTCTATAAATTGGCATGCATAAGATTGCACATTAAGACAGGAAATTTGCTCTTGAATTAACCCGGATCGACATTCGTCTTTTTCTCTAAAAATGGGAATTAGGTAAAGAAAAATAAAGTAGATAAACAAAAATTTTAAAAATCTAAACTTTTAACAACTGAAAAAGTTGACGTGAAAAACATTGAAAATTTTTTTCGGAAAATACCCCGTTAGCGTAATTTTTAACGAGGAATCCAAAAAACACACTCCCGAAGCGTAAAAACACTTCCCTGAGACTGTTTCGACTAAGTTCATCGACTTTCTCTTATCCCAACGGCCCTCTTTAGGGCGGCTCTAGGAACTTTCACAACGAAAAAAGCGGAACTTCCAAAAAGGAACGCGTTGTGGAAGTTCCTAGAGCCTTTAGGGCTACATTTTGAACAAGAATAACATGTTACCTATTAAACTTTGTTCGAAACAGTGTCAGGGAGGTGTTTTTACGCTTCGGGAGTGCGTTTTCTGGATTCCTCGTTAAAAATTATGCTAACGGGATAATTTTCCGGAAAAAATTTTTCTTTACGTCATTAGACTTGAATAGTCGCATCAAATTTTTTATTCGATAAAAAATGTGACTAGATTTAATCGGATTGGATTATCATCAACCAAAATAAAGTCATAAAAAAACAGGTTTTCAAAGGATTGAAAAATGTTAATGCATGTTTTGGATCTCGACAATTTTAAGGATTTGAGCAAAATATGCATTTTTACAAAAAAAATATATTTTTAATATTTATTTTAGATTGGAATTTTGAAAATGTAAAATAGTAAAAAAATCGGCATTATTACTTTTCCAACCTATTTTCTCCAACTTTTTTCGGAAAAAGTTTGTTTTTATCAAGGGGAAATAACCTTTACAGCCAGATTTCCGAAAAAAGATTCTCAAATTTTTGTAGAAAAGGCTCTTCTAGGATAATTTTGATGCGAAAAATCGATTGCGCGCACTTCCGAAGCTTGGAAATGCTTCCCTGACCTTCATCCGTATATTTTACTGTGCTAAAAACAAAATTTTTCACGGATAAAGGTCAGAGAAGCATTTTCAAGCTTCGGGAGTGCGCGCAATCGATTTTTCGCACCAAAATTACTCTAGAAGGGTCTTTTCTACAAAAATTTGCGAAAAAAAATTTTTCGGAGATCTAGCTGTAAAAGTTACTCCCCCTTTAAGCTGAAAATGCTCCGAAACTTACGATTTTGTTGAAAAAATGGAGAATGTTAGTGAAAAATGGACATTTTTTAGTTAAAAATAAGTCAAAATAAAGTAAAAGTTGGAGAAAGTATAGCTAGAAAAAGTAGGTTGGAGAAACAATAAGTTGAAAAAAGTAATAAGGCAAAAAAAAAAATCAGCAAATTGAAAATATCAAATAAATGGATATCGAAAGAAAATCGAGCTGGTCACGATTTTTTTAAAAATCTTGTAAAGATTGATCAATCGTTTCAATAAACAGCTTTTTATTGAAAATCAAGCAAACTACTTGCTTTTCAATAAAATCTAATTTTCGAAACGAAAGAGCGATCTTTGCTAGGGTTGCATTTTGACCGGTCAAATGACGTCAATTGATGGTCAAATTCATTTTTTTCACGTCAAAAATATTTTTTTCATGTAGGTAGCCTCCATGTTTGAAATAAATTTCTTTTTGAAAAAATTTCCCTGACCCCCTACAAAATTTAAAAAAAATTGACTCCGAAGAATTTGACCGTCAATTGACGTCAAAGTGGTCAATTGACCGCGATGCAACCCTAATCTTTGCACAATTCAAAATTTGAAAAACATTTTTTCGCTTAAAATTAATTTCGTTTAAATCCTCAAAAACTTACGAAACAGGAACATCCAGACGGGTAATCAAAATTTCTGTCCTCTCCCATTCATTTCCAGACTGTTTTTTCACGCATTCTTTTAATCGGGTAGCTAATAAATCAGCTAGGACTGTCTCCTTTCCGTGTTTTAATAAGTTTCGTGGGAATTTTTGCTTGAATTGTTCGGAAATGTAATCAATATTGGTGTGGCATTCTGAAAAATTGTGATTAAATTAATTTCCTAGCCAGTGATATAATTTCAGTCGGCTATGTAGGGGTACACATGTCTTTCAATTTTCTAAAAAATTTCAGCCGGTGGATCAGTGGCGTAGGCAGGGGGGGGGGAGATGGGCATACACAATAACGGGACGGACAAGAACAGGGCACAAAAACAGGACAACAAGAACGGGACGATTTTTTTCTTCAGAACCTATCTCCTTTAAGGAATTTTTAGAGTTTCGCTTCAATACACCCATCATTTTCCCTGAATCAAGGAAACATTTTCACGCTTCGGCAATGCGCGCAATCGAATCCTCGCATAGAATAACCCCATATGGGGTCATTTTTATAAAAATTTGATGGAATCTGCAAAAGCTTAAACTTCTCTAACGACTTACTCGATAAATCATAATTATCCGAAAACCACAGCTCTGTTCTATCTTTGAATGAATTCTCTCTGATCACTTCTACAGAATGCACAGCCTGAGTAACTCCTTCCACCACTGGACTGAAAGGAGTTACACTCGGTGGTGGAATTGTCAAAGTTGATGGAGAGAATACCACTGGTCTGAAACTAGAGTCAAAATTTCCTGTCGAGGGAACTTGAGGAGGTGGAGATAGTGGACCAGATAGAGGTAGTGATTCCTTATGGGTATTTGAGGTTCTATAAAGAGGTTGAGTTGGTGATCCTGGCACAGGGTTTGGTGGAACGAAACCAGCTGGTGGTTTTGTAGTCCTCCATTTCTTCTTCCTATGTCTTCCATGAATAGGCTTCTTATCACCCATAATTTGCGTAGGTTTTGCATCAACGATAGGCATCGGTTTTGTATCAATGATAGGCATCGGTGTTGTATCAATGATAGGCATCGGCTTTGCATCAGTATTAGGTTTTGAATCAATACTAGGCAAGACCGCAATTGAATCTTCAAATGGCAAATTTGGGTTCAAATCAAATTTCGTCTCGGCAAAAGATCTTTGTCCACTCACACAAAATAGCACCAAAAATATTATTAGGACAAATAAAACCCAACATTTTGTCTCCATTCTTCCTTACCCCTAAAAAAATCAAGTTGGCGAGTCAAAAACTTTTTTCGACGAGCATATTACGTGAAATATGCACCGATAAAATCGCGGGAGACAAGAAACAACTTCAATAGAAACATTCCGTGATGAAGACGATTTTTCGAGCGATCAAGTAGCCGTTGGGTGTGAAAAAGTGCACGAGTTTCTCCAGAGAGACTGGCTGACCAGTATGCGGAATACTAGGAGCGAGTCGTGCGCAACAAGGAACAATCAGGAAAAACGAATCAAGGCGTTTAGGATGGGATAAAAGATAGATTTTTAAGCGAATTTAATGAAATAAGAAAAATGTGATCTTTTGATTTCCTTTTCATAACTGGCTTTGAGGGTGATTTCATAGACTTCATAGAAACCACATAAATAATGCGATGAGACCGCTGATGACACCCGATCTTGGTGGGGTTTCAATGTGGAACATGATGAAAAATGATAAGGATTTTAAAAAAAGTTTAAAGGTACTTGAAAATCTAACTTTATAAAGTTATTAGCGAAACAAAATTGCGAAAAAAATTTTCAAACGAGTTTGAACATTGAAACGAAGAGCTTGAACCCAGGAATCAATCAGATTGTTTATTGAAACTATTTAATAAATCATAAAAATCAAAATCCTTGAACATAAATACAGCATTTTTTCATAACTCGACGAGACGAATAAAACGACACCAAAATTATCGAATTTGAAAAATGTTTTGGGTTATTGAAACGAAAACCATGAATCAGGGATTTCGTTTCAATAACCCAAAACATTTTTTAAATTCGATAATTTTGGTGTCGTTTTATTCGTCTCGGACTTGTCTTTTAAATTTTCGCGCTGATACAAAGTTTCCTGACTCAGGGTTCATCTGCTAAATGGTTTTAGTTCTAACATCAACAAAAAAGAACAACGCTCGTCGATAGGTTCAAATCCAGAATATTTTGGAACAATAAGCTTAAATACCCCGCATTCATGTCGGCATACCTATGCATCAATCCACATAGAACAAAACGTATATGTAACAGGAAATTACGGGAGTATTTTATCTGCCTGCTTGCTCATCAATGGGTTTTGTGGCAGAACATGTTTCCTTATTCCCTGTGCACATAATCTGGGATATTTTGTGTTACATGAACGGACATCACCGCAGTACACTTTTTAGGATGTTCAACGCTTTCTAATTGAGATCGACGGATGTGCAAAAACAAGTTTCTTGACTTCAAATCGTTACTTTGTTATCATTTAGCCGAGGATGGTTTGAGAAACCTGTAATGCAAAAGTTGGAGAAAGATTTTTATTGTGAAAGAAAAAGAGCTAAAAATAAAAGTTTGACTTTTTGCTACTCCAAAATGGGCATCTTATCTCATCATCGGGCCATTAATCTAAAGGTTCAGTACACTTAGACAAAAGTTGTTATCATAGGTCACCAAGGGGGGAGTACGGTACTCCCCCCAACACTCATCCTCTGACCCTTTATAGTCATCCATAATGAGGGCATTAATTTTTTATCATGTACCCCCCTCTACGGGTAAACTATGGTTGTTATTTTTTGTTAATTTTCAGAAAATTTAAATCATTTTGAGCATTTTTTGCAAAAGAGCCTATATGTGAAACGTTTTCCTCATTGATATAAACGCGAATGAAGTTGGAAATTTTTGAATGTGTATTGAAACGAAAATATTGTACTTTCGTTTCAATAANCTATATGTGAAACGTTTTCCTCATTGATATAAACGCGAATGAAGTTGGAAATTTTTGAATGTGTATTGAAACGAAAATATTGTACTTTCGTTTCAATAAACATACATTTGGCGGAAAATTCTATTTTGCATCGATTTTTAAATGTTCATAAAGCGAACATTGTAACGATTTTTGATAAATCTGCGAGGCAAATAAAATGACACAAAAATTATCCAATTTGAAAAATGTTTTGGATTATTGAAACGAAAACCTGATTCATGTTTGCGTTTCAATAACCCAAAAGAATGTTCAAATTGGATAATTTTGGTTTCATTCTATTCCTCTTGACGAATTATAAAAAATTGTTACAATGTTCATTTTATAAAAATTTTAAAAATCGATGCAAAATAGAATTTTCCGCCAAAAGTCTGTGTATTGAAACGAAAGTCCAATGTTTTCGTTTCAATACACATTCAAAATTTTCCAACTTCATTCGCGTTTATATCAATGAGGAAAAAGTTTCACATATAGATTCTTTTGCAAAAAATGCTCAGAATGATTTAAATTTTCTGAAAATTAACAAAAAATAACAACTTTTGTCTAAATCTGCTGAACCTTTAAACAATCGTTTACATCTCCTCAGCATAGATAATTACATAATTGTTTCAAGAGTGACCGGAAGTTTTTAAGCAATTAAATTTGTGTCATAGAGGGGGAAGAAGTATTTGCTAACCATTTCAGTTTCGTCATTTAATTGACACGAAAATTTTGGATGCTTGCAGAAATTATGGCTTCTAAAAAATTCGGCAAACACTAATTTTTGTTGGTCTTGGGTTGTAACATAAATTGTTGCCGCCCAAAAATATATCGAAAATCGGCATTTTTCGCTAGTTTTCGATGAAATTTTGGAGCAAGTTTCCCTGGTTCCCGCCACTTAACGTTGACTAAACTCGGCAAAATTGTTTATTTCTTCCGGAGATTACTCATTTAGGGGTAATTTTATGCGAAAAATAGATGCGCGCACTCCCGCAACCTGAAAACCGCAGAAAAATGATGAAAATTCGCGAAAAACAGCCACGCAGGGATGCATGGCGATGCAATTCGATTTTCTCGAGAGATGAACAAATATCCATGCATCCCTGAGTGGTTGTTTTTGGCGAATATTCACCATTTTTCTGCGGTTTTCAGGTTGCGAGAGTGCGCGCAATCGATTTTTCGCATAAAATTACCCCTAAATGGGTAATCTCGGAAAAAATTAAAAATTTTTTTTGCCGAGTTTAGTCAACATTAAGTGGCGGGAACCAGGGGAACTTGCTTCGATTTTTTTTCATTAGTGGGTAAGAGTGTATGACGAATACTATCCAATCGGTTTTTTGAGAATAAGTCATGTTTTCGTGTCAATATACAAACTTTTTTTAAAAATTGGTGTTTTTCAATGTTGCAAATTAATTTTTAAATGTCGATTTTGCTCAAAAATTGATTTTTAGATAAAATTGTATTTTTTGTAAAAATCAAAATTACCCATAAAAACATTCCTTTTTTTAGCATGACACTCAAAAACAACTTTTGACCCAGCTTTTAAGATAATCACTTCTTGTCCTTCGCTATTTTTATGTCCAGAAAATCTCCCCCATTGCCTCTTTTCGATGGGCCATTCGCATCCGGTGGTTGCGCCATTATGAATGAGACACCACCGCCGGCACCTTTTGGTCATTTTAACGGCGCCACACAACTTGTTGTTATGTCGCTCTTTAAAATTATGCCCCTGGAGAAATTTAAGAATTGCGAGACTGCGGAGAACGTGTCCACTTTGTTAGCTCGTTAGATTTCGGTGTGCTTAACAGGGGCACTCAGTGCCTAATTTAATGTATTTTTGCCAGTCATAATGGGAGCGTATGTTCCTTCCGTAAGAATCCCGGCATTTCCGAGTTGAATAAGTGAAAGATGAAGAAGCACCGTTAAGGAGTCAAAAGAAGAAGAAGAGGTTGGGCATTAGGCGTGCTCGGATAATCCAATAAGCGGCAAAGGCTTTTCGCTTGACCACGTTGGGTGGAGGGATGAGGAAGAGTGGGTTGGGGTTTGAAATTTAACTGTTCTTTAGGGTAAAAATAAGTTTGTTGGTCTGTATCGGTAAAAATTCTTATTTCTTTTAAAAATAAATTCCCAAGGTCCGTTTAAAAGTTCAGTGGTCCTTTAAATTTAACCGTCAAAAGTTAGTCCGCATAGACATTGCATGTTTTATATAAGAAGATATTAGAGTGAGGAAACCGATAGAAAATTGATCGGTTTCGGTTTTTCTCGAACTGTTTCGACTTTTTTCGGTTTTTCAAAGTGTCGGTTTCAGTTCGGTTTCAACTTTTTTCGGTTTCCTAACTCTTCCAAATGCATTAGGGTCGCCACAAGCTATCGCATTACTACAAACAACGGCACAAGCTATCGTACGAGTGTACAATACACTCGTACGACGGACGAAATGGCCATAAGCTATCGTATGAATTTCGTCGTACGATCGTACGACAGCTTATGGCGATTTCGTCGTACTTTTACGTTAATTTTACGATCGTACGATGACTTCGTATGAATCGGGTGTATGTATTGAAGCGATGAAAAAATAACCCAAATTCGGGTTTTTTATACGCCCTATAAAATTATCATAACTCAAAAGATATCAATTTTAGTATCTTTCGAAATATGTTAACTTATCAAACTTTTTTATAGAAAATGTAAACTTCTCAAATGTTTCCCAAAAATGCTATACCCAACTAAAATTGTGCACCAGAATTTTCTCTACACTATTTTAACATATTTAACAACCACCATATTAGCCAACTGCCCAGAAAATTGTATTTGTTCATCAAAATCGGTTGTTTGCACGTAAGATTTTTTTAGCCAATAATTTGAATTTTTTATCTGCAATTTTTACTTATCTATTGTGATCCCCGATCAATCAATGGTTCCTATTTTGAATTGAAGTGTTCCTCTTAGATTTTCTCGCTAAATACTGCAGGGCAAAATCTTGAACGCAAGGGGAACCGAACCTTTACTAGTGTAAGATGATACCGAACTCTTTGGCAGCGCACCGGATCACTCCATCATGGAGGCAACTGAATAACTTGTATTGATTTTCGACCTTGTAGTAGTGCAACACTTGTTTATATAAAATTTTAATTTTTTGCTTCTCCAAATTTCAGACTTGCATAAGTAATAACTCGAAAAAATTTTTCACCTCTATTCAAAATCACTCGACCAAACCTTTCGGGCTTTCAAAATTGACTCAAAAATATAAAGCCTTATAAATTAGCTGGTTCATTGCTTATTAAAGGAAAAAATAAAAGTTTTTAGTGAAAAGAAAATAGTAAAAACATAAAAAATCAACTTTTTGATGTTTATTTAAATGTTTAGGTGTTTTGCTACCTGGACTAGGCTACAGGAATACACCTTCAAATTTTCAATATATTCTGTTATTTTAAACTATTCTGAGCAACATTCAAAAAATTTTTAAACAAAAGTTGTCTAACCATGAAAAATATACCAGCTTTTTTTGCAGGCAAAATCAAATCGACTCAGGCGGGATTCGAACCCGACACCTTTAGACTCGAATCTTGAAGCACTACCACTGAGCTAAGTTCGCAATAAAAATCATGATTTTTAATTTTGCTTATAATTTAACATGAATTTTTTTATAAATAACAACTTTTCAAAATTTTTTTTGAATATTGCTCAGAATAGCTTAAAAAACAGAATATACCGGAAATTTGAAGGAGTATTCCCGTGCTAAAGCACATCCTAGACTAGATTTTTGAATAAATGTCCAATTTTTTAGATGCAGCGACCTTTCATGGACAGGCCCACTAGATGGTGAGCGAATTTTGACCCTATCACCATTTCTAAAATTGGAATATGTCGATTTATTGATTGTACATACTTGTGACAAGTATTTTTTATAATCTTTTATAAAATTTGCATATTTTTCAACATTAGGCTGATCATACCAAATGACACCTTCACCGGGCTTCAACTCAATGACCAGTTAAAATTGGTCAGTATTCGACAAATCGAGATAGAACCTTTTGCGTTTCGAGGCATTCAAAAGTCGCCCAGGCAATTTGTTATACAGGATGCCCAAATTGAAGTCGTCAAAGAAAATGCCTTCGCTGGGCTCTTCAACCTCGAGCATTTCTGGTAGGATAATTTTAAAAGTTTTTTGACAGCGGCACAAAAATACTTATAAAAGTACAGGGTGTATAAAAAACTGGAATTTGGGTGATTTTTTTTAGGATTTTTCGACCCGAAATTTTTTTCACCCATGGGTAGATAAAGTCTAAGCCTACATCTAAGCCTAAGCCTAAGAAGCTTAACCCTAAGAAAGCCTATGCCTAAACATACGAAGCATAAGCCTAAGAATCCTAAGAAAGCCTAAGAAACCTAAGCCTAAATAGTTTCAGTACAAAAATAAATATTTTCACTGCAAAATAAGTATATTTCAAACTCGCCTATAAAATTTTTGTTAAATTTTTAGGTGGAGAAATGTCAGTATTGGAAGAATTGAAACGTCCGCCTTCTCCGGAATTAGCAAGATCAATTACATTTACTTCAGAAATGCTCTCATTAATCGCATTGAATCTGGCGCTTTCGGTTCGATTTGTTGCCCAAAAATTGAATTTTGAAAAAAGCTTTGGATTTTTGAACAATTCTTAACTTTTTAGACAAAAAATAAAAATTTGGAACAATTGAAAAATCAACAGATTTGGCCAAATCTAAAAAAGTGTAAAACCAACATTTTAGCCAATATGCGCGGTATCAACAACCTATACATGCGAGAAGGCATCGTCATTTCGTCGATGGGCGATCAAATTTGCTACGGATCACAAATCGATGAAATCGTTTTCGAAAATGCCAACATCCGAGCCACCGATTTGAGTTTATTTGGTATTCCATACTTTCAACAATTTTCCAACACCTAAATTTTCAGGAATTTTCGCCAATCGTATCCACATTTTCAACACCAAATGGCATGCAGAAAAATCCCCACTACCAAGAAAAAAATATCGCCCGCCAAAACAAAAAGTCGAAGAATTTTTCATGCAAAATTCATCTATAAATAGACTAATTTTTAACTTGCACTATAACTATTCTACGGTGATTTATGATGGATGTAAGATCGCAAATTTGCTTTCTTTGGAAAGTTTTCCGGTTGAAAATATTTCTTTTATTACGATAAGAAAATCGGTTATAAATCAATGGACTTCTTATGGGATAAATTCAGGTAAGAATTTCTTTACTAACCAGGAGTGCTCACTAGCTGTAGTGCGAATCTAGAGAATCAACTAACATCGAGTGAAAGTTCATGAAAAATAGATAATTAAAAAAATTGGAGGCGCATGGGACAAAAAAATTTTAAGATTTTGGACCTTATTGTTTAGTTTGTTAGCTAGAACTCAACCAAATTAAATCCGTTTGGGCTTAGCAATAGCTCATTGATTCCTGAGATCACAGCGAATAACTTTATAGAACATCACTTTTTATGAAAAAATTTCTACGTTGGAGAAAACTTAAAAGAAAGTTTATTGTTCAATTGCAATATGCGAATTTCAGTAAACTTAACAAAAGCATTAATAACTTTCTTCTAAGTTTTTTCCAACGTAGAAATTTTTTCATCAAAAGTGATGTTCTACAAAGTTATTCACTCTGATCTCAGGAATTCAATGAGCTATCGCTAAGCCTAAACGAGTTTAATTTGACTGCGTTATAGCCAAAAAACTAAACAATAAGGTCCAAAATCTTGGATCACTTAAGCTCAAAATTTTTTGATGCGCCTCCAAAATCATAAATATAAAAAACCGATTTCTGTGTCCATCCGTACGTAAGCGCGAGATCTCAGAAACGGTAAATCGGATTGACATGCGGTCTTTTTTAAAAGTTAATAGGTATGGGGTAGGTGTGCAAGAAACAAAAAAATGGGGGGTAACCCCTAAAAAAATTTAAAAATTCAATTTTTTCAATTTTTAAGGAGTTTTTTCATAGGGGCGCCATATCTCGGCTATTTTAGCGTTTCCGGAGTTGATTTTTGTACTCGGGTTTTTCGACATAAGAGCACGATGGCAATATTATTTTTTAACAAAAATTTTTGAAAAAATTAAAAAATTAGGAGATTTCTCCCTAAAAATTGAAAAGTATGCGAATTTCAAAAATTTTTGCACTCGGAGGGGGTTTCGACTATGTGGAACACTAATCCAAAAGGATTTTTCAATCTTGACCTCACGGCGTACCCCTACCGAAGGAGTATAAATATCCAGGGGACAAAATATGCTAATTTTAAAATTGGCACCAAATCGGCAAATTTTTTGTACTCAGAGTCAAATGTACCTTTTGCAACGTAATCGCCTGTAACATCGACGTCTGTAACGTCGATGTTTCAACAAAATTTTCAAAAATATCTTGACCTTCTAATATCTTGACATTCTTAACATCTATATATTGGTGCGCGAAGCGTGCGTCAGACTAGTTTTTTTAATTATCCATTTTTCATGAACTTTCACTCTTTGTTAGTCGATTTTCTATGTCCGAGCTGCAGCTAATGAGCATTCTTTGTAAGAAAGGATGTCGGTGGAGGGGTTCAGAAGAATGATAATTCTAATTTTTTTGAATCTTTCGCATAAAAAATAAAAATTGTAGGTCAAAACATCGGCAAACTCCAAATCGAAGACTCGAAAATCAGTCATCTTCATCCAGCGGCAATTTTCGACACCACTCTCGACTCTATCGAGATCAAAAATTCTCGAATTGAAAAATTTGCCACAAAATTTTTGGAGCACTCGATTTTATATGGATTCACCATCGAAAATGTTGAAGTAGCGTCGATGTCAAAAAGTGCCTTTGCAGATACCTCCATCGACTATTTGACTATAAATAGCTCGAAATTCTTGATGATCGACGAAGGTGCCTTCGCAAAAATAGTTTCGAAGCGGATACAAATTTTTCAGTCGAATTTTGGGCAATTTTCAAAAAATATGTTTGATGGATCAAATGTAAGTTTTTGGAGGCAAAAAAGAGAACAAAAAAATGACTCTATTAGAGCTAATTTTAAAGAGAACAAAAGTCTATGAAATCGAACCAGGATTGTTTTAGCTCAAGATAAGAACATTACCACTACACTATTAATATATACTTTCATTTTGTTTACCTTTTACAGGATGTATAAAAAACCGGAATTTGGGCGATTTTTTCAAGTTTTTTCGATCCAAAATTTTTTTCAAAAATGACTCTATTAGAGCTAATTTTATGCGGGGAATCGATTGTGCGCATTTCCAACGCTTCTCTGACCCTGAATCAGGGAATCGGGGTGTGTATATTGAAGCGAAAATCGAAAATTTTTAGACTTTCTGCCTGAAAATTTTGTAAAACATGCGAAACTCGTAGACAAAAAAACAACAAAAATTTTTGTCGGGTAACCCCCCACCTCGTAAAAAATTTTTGGCTACACCACCGATAGTTTTATAATTTTATAATTTTTTAGGTCACAAAATTACTCATTCACAATGCAAAATTTTTCAACAACCCTCCTACCACCACTTTCAAAAACCTCAATGCAGACCAACTCGAATTTTCCCACTCTGGATTTACTTGCCAACAAGACGATTGCGAAACAAATGCCCTTTTCCTCCATCCTAGTATCCACAACCTAGCCTGGAAATTCGAACAAAATCGATGTATTACAACGGAAACTTTCGAGGATTCAAAAATTTGCATAGAAGAAAAAGAAAGTATCAAACCAGATGGACTTGTTTGTAGGAAGAGGGTTGAAATCGAAGAATGTATTTGCGCCAAAGAGATGGATACTGTTAGGGTGCCGGATACACAAGCTACTATTTTAGTGTTGGGAGATTGTAGGAGACTAATTTTGAATTTGAACGAAACAAAGGCGCCGAATCTGAAGTTTATTTATTTGTATAGGTAAGAAATTTTTAGGGCTAAAGTTTATGTTATAGATAAGAAAGCGGTATAAGTGACATGAGAGGTGTTAAAGAACCAGTCCGGTCGGAAAAAAGTTGCCTTTTTACAGAAACTCGAAAAATTCATGAAAAATTGAGCATTTTTTATTTTTACGGCATGCACTGAATCGCTAATAGTTTCGAGGTATCGTGTGTGAAGTTGGCGAAATTTGAAACCTATGTATTGCAACGAAAACATGTACCTGATAGCTTTCTATGAATCAATAAAATCTGTATATTGAGAAGAAAATAATTCAAATTCCTTGAACATTTAGAAAAAATAAATACAGAATTTTTTTTATAACTCACCGAAAAAAATGGCACCAAAATTATACAGTTTAAAAATTGTTTTGGGTTATTGAAACGAAAATCTTCGAAATTTTCAAATGTTTTCGTTTCAATAACCCAAAATAATTTTCAAAATGGATAATTTTGGTGCTATTTTATTCGTCTCGACGAGTTATAAAAAATGCTGTATTTATTTTTTTCTAAATGTTCAAGGATTCTAAATTATTTTCTTCTCAATATACAGATTTTATTGATTCAAGGAAAACTACCAGATACATGTTTTCGTTGTAATACACAAAATTTCAAATTGCCAACTTCATGTGCAATTATCTCGAAAACGACAGCGATTCAGAATTTACCGTAAAAAAATGCTCCATTTTTTATGAACCTTCCGAGTAGCAACAAAAAATGGCAACTTTTTTCCGCTCGGACTGGTCCTTTAAAGAAAATTTTGTGACCCCTCTCACGCATAAAAAATTTAGAATCGCCACCATCGAAATCGAAACAATCAATCACCATATCAAATTTCTTCAAATTTTACATTCTGCTATCTCCTTCGTCCATCCCAACTCCGTCCAAGGAGCAACTATCGAAAAAATGATTTTTTCCAACTCATTTATCGACAAGATCACTCCCATGTCTTTATCAAACGCACATATTTTTGAACTAACTTTTAACCAAACTCAAGTCTACAATATCCGACCAAATGCATTTTTCGACACAAAAATTGACAAAATGAAAATTTTTCAAAGCAATTTTTTGTCCGTTGGAGATATTTTCCAACATACCAGAAGTGTTATTATTGAAGAAGGCAGGTTGTATGAAGCAAAGAATTTGGAGAAAATTGAAAATATTTGTTTAAAAAATGTGACTTTTAATTGCAGGTAAGTGACAATAAAATATCATAATGCAAAAGATACTGTTTTCAGTATCTTTCCAATTATGATATTCTCAATGGAAAAATATCATAACTGGAAAGATACTATTTTTAGTATCTTTCAAGATATGATATTTCCAAAAAACATTTTTTAAGGTGCCTTGATGAAAATTTCAAGAAAATTCAAAATTATTGCGAAGATATTTCTAGTACTTGTATAGATGAAGGAAATACTTCGCCTTGGACAAAAACTAAATTTGTTCCAAATGAAAAATTATGCTTGATGGAATATGAAAATGAACAAAAAATTCCGCTCACAACAAATTTTTCGAATAACATATTTTTATGCAAATTTTTAATATTTTTATTGTTATTTATGCTAATTTTTATTGCTAAATAAAAAATTGACAATATAGTACTAAGTGAATTGTATAGCAAACATCCGATTGTTTTCATGGGTTATTTTGAAACACACTGTAAACACTGATTCTCACAAATATAGATGGTTTTCAACGTCAATAACAATTTTCCAACGTTCATAAAAATTCAAATTGGTCCAGAAGCGCAACTTTAATGCCCTTGCTAAGCTGCTTATACTCATCCGGTTTTTTTGCTCCAAGATGCGATTTTTCCGCCAAAAATGCAATTATTAGCCATTTTTACCAAAAAATGCGATTTTTTGACCAAAAATCCAATTTTTTTTGCAAATATGTCAAACTCACTGGAAACCTGTGAATTTTCACCTTTTTTGGACTTACTTTTTTAACTAACTTTTTGAATTCTAACTATTTTTAGCGTTTAAAATGGCGAAAATTCAAAGATTTTCAGTGAGTTTGACATAAAAATAATAGTTCCAACGTGTTCCTCGTCAATTTTTACCCCTATATAGTGCATTTTCAAAAAATTTTTTGACGTTTTTACTTCGGCATTTTTATTCCTGTTATGTGCACTCTCCAGGCGTAGTAGCTCCAAAACTTGAACTGGTTTTTACAATTTTGTTTAAATTTTTTTTAATTTGCAGATGGCTCGANCCAAAAATCCAATTTTTTTTGCAAATATGTCAAACTCACTGGAAACCTGTGAATTTTCACCTTTTTTGGACTTACTTCTTTTACTAACTTTTTGAATTCTATCTATTTTTAGCGTTTAAAATGGCGAAAAAAGGCGAAAATTCAAAGATTTTCAGTGAGTTTGACATAAAAATAATAGTTCTAACGTGTTCCTCGTCAATTTTTACCCCTATATAGTGTATACAGTGGCGTAGCCAGAAATTTTTTCAGGGGGGGGGGGTACCAAGCTTTTCTGAAAAATCATAAGGGGGACCCTTATGTTTTTCGACCCGTAAGGGGGGAGGTAGCGGTACCACCCTCCCCATTGTGGCTACGCCACTGAGTGTATATTTCAAAATTTTTTGTCATATAGTGGAAAAATTAATTTTCGCGTCGATTTTTTAATTTTTCATAAAATGAACATTGTAGCAATTTTTTATAACTATGTGAGACGAATAAAATGACACCAAAATTATCCAATTTGAACATTATTTTGTTTATTGAAACGAAAACTCTGATTCACTTTTTCGTTTCAATAACCCAAAATTGATGCAAATTCAATCATTTTGGTGTAATTTTATACGTTTCACAGAGTTATACAAAATTGTTCGAGTCCATTTCTGAAATTTATAAAAGCATAGAAAAATGTGATTTTTGAGGCCCTCTTTTACACACAATGATGAGATTTTCTAAACTTTTTTTTGTGTTTTTTGATGACTCAAATTCTGCGGTCATCACAAAAAATTAAACTAAACATTATTCACTTGTGGGTGTGGTAATGAGTCGATTAAAATCGCATCAATTTCCGATGTCTTTTTTATTGATAAAAAAAGAATTTTCCTTTTATGAAAGTTTCAAAAATATATGAATCATTATTTTTCACAGTAAAAATTTATCAAAGGCGCGTGACTTTGGGCCTAACAAGAACGCTTTTTGAAATCATACATCATACAAATAAAATTTATTTTTGTTTATTTTTCCGAGAGTTTTGATTTTATTCGTTCCGGTCAGTTTATAATCGTCTTGGCGGAGTTGTGCATGATTTACGTGAAACATTGTGCAAACATATGGGAAAATGAAGATAAATTGTGAAGCAAACAGAGTACACACAAGCGTTATGAATATGAATCTTATGCTATAAGGAAGGGGCAGTGGTGTAAGCAGAAGGGGTCTTCTACAGGACTCTCAAATTTTGAAATTTGCATTAAAATCGAGTTCAAGTTGAACCTATAAATTGTCGAATTTTCAAAAAGTTCCAACACAAACTCCCTGCTTTATTTAATAAATCAGGGGTTTGTGAAGGAACTTTTTGAAAATTTAACATTTTATAGGTTTGACTTGAACTTGATTTTTATGCGAATTTCAAAATCTGAGAGCCCTGGTCGGCTAGGGGGGGGGGCAATTCCCTAAAAAAGACCGACTCCCCAAAAAACATAAAGGGGGCCCTTATGTATAGCTATTTTTTAAAAATTTTGGCCCACTTGGGGAGGCACCTGCCCCCTTTCTACACCACTGGGGGCGGGGGAGGAAAAATTTTGTCCACCCCACACCCAACTACAGGATGAGCCAAGAAAACCGTACTTTTGCGTTTTTGGTGAAAAATTTTCAAAAAATTTTTTTTCGTTGGATTGCTGAGATCCAAACATTTGGTATTCCGAAAATTGTATATTTCATAGTCTGGGATGCGTTTTCAAGATTTTTTGATGCGCGCAATCGATTTCTCGAATGAAAATACCCTTATAGGTGATTTTTGAAAAAAAAATTTTGAAAAATTTTCGCCAAAAAACGCAAAAGTACGGTTTTTTGCTCACCCTGTAATTAATGGAAGTGGCATTGCTCTTGTGTACCAGGCACCAAATTTGGAATTTTAAAATTTGTAATTTTTTAATTTTGAAAAAAAAACATCGTTTTACATAATTTTCCTAAAAATGGTTATGATTCTTATTGAAATTTCACAGTGGGAAGTCATTATTTAATCTTCTCCAGCACCCTCAACCCAGATTCCAGTTTTGACTCCTCAACACTCAACTCATTTCCTTCTTAATCGAAGAAGAAAACTCTTTTCCTTCTGTCACCTCGGTTGTATATGCCTCTTATGCTCTCCATTTCCCTTTTTGTATTAGAACACAAGACGCGGGTGGCTCAACTCAACTCAACTCTACGTGCTGAAACAGATGTTGGTGCATTTGTGAACTGAACTGAAAAGAGCGCAAAGTCATTTTTCACGGCGGGTGGAAAATGGGAAAATTGATTATTGACATTGTAAACATTTTTTAGCTGATCAAAAATCCCTAATTATTTTTTTAGTCTAAAATTTTTTTTAAAAAAACAAAAAAAAATTTTTGCTGTTTCTCCGATTTGACTCCGAGCGCTCCTAAACCTACTTAAAAAGTTGAATTTTTTATTTTTAGAAAGTGTGTAAACACATGTGTAAATTTCGAAATTTAAAAAATTTCAATCCGACCCTTCCTACGGTCAAAATTCAAAAATTTCTTCGAATTTGTGTTCTCCATACCCACAAACCCCTGAGTACAAAAAATCAGTCGATTTGGAGAACTTTTCGAAATCCCCAAGAGCAAAAAAATTTAAAAATATTTTTCGAATCCGATTTCGATGAGTTTGGTGTCAATCGTCTTCTCTCATCGTTCCCTATAACTTTTGTTTTAGCAGTGGGGGTTTAAATCTATAGTTCCCAAAATCGTCTGTACATACAGACATACACACATTACACGTTTAATGTAGTTCGATGGTATTTTTTCTTTGGAAATATCATAACTGGAAAGATACAAACTGTATCTTTCGCATTATGATATTTTTCATTGAGAATATCATAACAGGAAAGATACTAAAAAAAGTATCTTTTGCGTTATGATATTTTTCCATTAGAATTATCATAAGTAAAAAGATTCTAAAAAATCCTACTATGTACTATAAACTTGTAATGTTATACAGACGATCTCGAGACCGTTAGATTTAAACTCTGAGCGCTAAAACAAAAGTTGTAGGGGACGATGAGAGAAGACGATCGACACCACTTTTATGGGGGTACCTCCTCAAACAAATTTTTTCGAAAAAATTATATAGTACCTGTAGGTACATATGCCGCTCGGAGTCATTCTCAGAAATTTCTCGAGCGCCGAAGGCTCTCGACCCCGGTCCTATCTTTTACGGTATGATATTTTCCATTGAAAATATCATAATTGGAAAGAGAAAACAGTATAAGAAAAAAGCTATTTGTTGTTTAAAATCAATTTTTAAGTAAAAATTTTAAATTAAAAAAAAAATCAAAATTTTGCAGAAAATATTAATTTTTCAAAAATTTAAATTTTTATAAACAAAATCACGTGTTGATCAAAATTTATACTCTTTGTTCAAAATTTGATTTTATCATTCAAAAAATCGAATTTTTGTATAAAGGCAAAATCAATTTTTGTTAACATAAAATTTTTGGACACAAATCACCTTTTTCATTTAAAAAAATATTTTTAGCCTAAAATTGTTTTTTTTTGCATTTTCTTCCCCTGTGTCCTGAAATAGAGAGCCGAACACACGGCCATTACGTTCTAATCGGGAAAGA
>OZJO01008231.1:0-10324 GCA_900406225.1 Acrobeloides nanus
AAATTTTTCTGATTGAATCAGGAATTAAAAGAAGAATTGTTTATTGAAACGAAAAAAATTTAAATTCTTTGAAAGAAATTTAAAAATTCTGATATAGTTTGTAGTTCGTATTCAGAGATTAAAAAACTCTTTCAAAGAATTTAAATTTTTTTCGTTTCAATAAACAATTCTTCTTTTAATTCCTGATTCAATTGGAAAAATTTTATAGAAGAAAAAAATCTTTGACGAAAAAAAAGACTATATTGCATACTATGCCAGGACTTTTTGCACACATGGACAAGACTTTTGGTATCCCATGTTAGGACTTCTGCGCCCCTTGTATAAACACCCCCGTGGTGGCCCCGTAGGGCCTACTGAGCCAATACGAGGTCCATAGAAGCCCGTACAATTGTTTACAGGCAATTTAATCCATAAACACCCTGTACGTACTTCTATAGACCATAAGGACCCCGTATTTGCTTCGTAGGCCCTACGGAGCCTTTATAAGAGCTACAGGGCCACCATGAGGTGTTTAGATATCTCCATAGCCTCTACAGGGATTCTTTGGACCCCACGGCCCCGTATGGTTAAAGTCAGGGACGCAGCCAACATGGAAACGCGCGCCAAATGCTTCTGTCGAGACGCGTCTCTTCGCGTTCGAGACTAATTAGCACGCGCCACGACAACCCTTGAAAAAAATCATAAGGGGACCATTGATGATTTAGTCCAGTCTTCAATCGGCCAAAACAAAAAGGGCCATTAGGAAAAATTTTTCCAGGTTTGGGGAGGTATAGCCCGGCTAGCCTCCCTAAGGGCCGCCACTAATACGTTTCAACATCGAAAAACAATTTGTTTCGTGCGTTACAGTTCTCAAAAAGTCTTTCTATTAGTCAGATTTTCGAATGTGACTGTTTTTACTTGAAATAGCAAAATCAGTATTTTTCGCGCCGCCCTTGGTACTGCGATCGTTTTAATTTTTTTACAATTTTTGATAAATCTATTCACCACAAAAAATTTTCCACATCAAGCTCTCTGACACAAAGCCCTTCACAAAATGTGCGAGTCGAAATTTATAAATCGTCTTCTGCCCACACCGGAATCAAAGCAAAGAAAACTCGCAAAATTTTTGTCTAAAATTTTCGTGTCAATAATTAAACCATATTGACACTCAGGCAAACAAACTCAAGGAAAAAGGTCGCTCCATTCACTGAGCATTTTCTCGTGTTTATCATTGGTTTGCAATACAAATCTTGAGTTTAATCGAAAATATTGATCATTTGCCAGGTCTGGATCGAGGGGTTTTCGATATTTCGACGATTGGTCGATTTTAGACGCGTTTGAAAATAACGATTTTTTTGTCAATTTTCATGGAAATTTCTACATATTTAGGGATTTTTTAGTAAATAAACTGCATCTTTTCCGTTAAAAAAATATTTTAGAGCATGTTTAAATCATTTTAGATCACTTTCATGTACTCTGAAGGCTATTCATCAACACCAAAATCGACTTTCAAAGATTTAAGGGTCCAGAGAAAATCGACACTACAATTTTGTAGTTTGTATTAAAGTTATATTTCACATTATATTTCATAACTTTAATACAAACTACAAAATTGTAGTGTCGATTTTCTCTGGACCCTTAAATCTTTGAAAGTCGATTTTGGTGTTGATGAATAGCCTTCAGAGTACATGAAAGTGATCTAAAATGATTTAAACATGCTCTAAAATATTTTTTTAACGGAAAAGATGCAGTTTATTTACTAAAAAATCCCTAAATATGTAGAAATTTCCATGAAAATTGACAAAAAAATCGTTATTTTCAAACGCGTCTAAAATCGACCAATCGTCGAAATATCGAAAACCCCTCGATCCAGACCTGGCAAATGATCAATATTTTCGATTAAACTCAAGATTTGTATTGCAAACCAATGATAAACACGAGAAAATGCTCAGTGAATGGAGCGACCTTTTTCATTGAGTTTGTTTGCCTGAGTGTCAATATGGTTTAATTATTGACACGAAAATTTTAGACAAAAATTTTGCGAGTTGATTCCGGTGTGTGCCCTTTATAGTCGTCCCGAAATTCGCATATTGACGCTGAAACGAAACTATATAAGGAGCCGTTTCGATTCGAATCACATTTCGCGAGGCGAGTGTGTTAAAAAAACCAGGAGGCGAAAATGTGGTACAGTAGGGGTCAAAAGTTTTGTAGAAATTGAGTATCTTGAAGATTTTTTCATGAAAATGATCTCAGACCCTATCGAAAACGCTTGTAGATGAAAGAAAAGACTAAGCTGAGTTATAGCTCAAAAATCCGGTCCAAACTTGATTTTCCGTTCAGAATGATCGACTTTTCCGTATAAGTCAAATTTTAGGGGGTCAAAAGTTTAGAAAGTTTTTTATTTTGAATCCTTTACAAGTTTTGCTATTGATAACATAATTTTATATGGCTTAAATTGTGGTTTTGGGGCCTCCCGAATATAATAAAATCAAAATTGACGCGATTCGATCTCAATTATGCCTAAAAACGCCAAAATGTACTGAAAATCGAAGTTTTTTGCTTCCAAGTCCCATAAATTTTTGTAGGATTTGAGCCTTCTGCTAAATTTTTATGGGTTTGAAACTAGAGAAGTGTAGCAATTTTCTGAGTGGTCGCTCGCCAAAATTATTCACTAATTGTCTAAAATACAAAAGGGTACAATTTTTATGTAGGTATTTTCTATAGAAAAATAGCGTAAAATGCTTACATAAAAATTGCACCCCCTGTATTTCAGACAATTTGTGGATCATTTTGGCGAGCGATCACTCAGAAGATTGCTACACTTCTCTAGTTTCAAACCCATAAAAATTTAGCAGAAGACTCAAATCCTACAAAAATTTATGGGACTTGGAAGCAAAAAACTTCGATTTTCAGTACATTTGGCGTTTTTAGGCATGGTCCAAAATGAGATCGAATCGCGTCAATTTTGATT
The DNA here is from genome assembly GCA_900406225.1 of Acrobeloides nanus. Classification (NCBI taxonomy): domain Eukaryota; kingdom Metazoa; phylum Nematoda; class Chromadorea; order Rhabditida; family Cephalobidae; genus Acrobeloides; species Acrobeloides nanus. The sequence continues at coordinate 2,951 of OZJO01008231.1, forward strand.
TTATTATATTCGGGAGGCCCCAAAACCACAATTTAAGCCATAAAAAATTATGTTATCAATAGCAAAACTTGTAAAGGATTCAAAATAAAAAACTTTCTAAACTTTTGACCCCCTAAAATTTGACTTATACGGAAAAGTCGATCATTCTGAACGGAAAATTAAGTTTGGACCGGATTTTTGAGCTATAACTCATAGCTTAGAGTCTTTTCTTTCATCTACAAGCGTTTTCAATAGGATCTGAGATCATTTTCATGAAAAAATCTTCAAGATACTCATTTTTTACAAAACTTTCTAAACTTTTGACCCCTACTGTACCACCCATGGGGTGGTGTTGAGTGGTTCCACTCACACCACCCATCTAATTTTTTTGACTATACTGCACCCATTTTTTTCAAAAATTGAATTTTTTCAAAAAAATTTGAATTTTTGAAAAAAACTAGGTGCAATATAGTCAAAAAGATTAGATGGGTGGTGTGGGTGGAATCACCTACCACCCTGGGTGGTACCACCTACTTTTTAGACCCTGATTAAAACATAGGATCTCCTCAAATTTAAGAAATTTGTGTAAAAAATTTTGGCGTAAAATTGATGTGGTTAAATTTGATGGTGAAAAGTTTTGTTGCAAAGAAGTTTAGAATATACATTTTCATCTTTTGAGATCTCCAAAATGATAATGTTCTCGAGTTTCCAAGAATATCTCAAGCGTATTGATACTTTTTTGTATGACTCTAGTTGGTCTGCAGCTGAAAAAATAGCGCAACTAATTTCATGTCGAGATGGGCATGTGGAATGCCGAACTTTATGGGTAAAAAGTGTTTTTTATTATATAAACAAACATTGAAGTTTTAAAGGAAAAAAATGTAATTTTAAAATTTTGTAAAAACTTTTGGCATAAATTTGTAGTTCTGATCGCTACTTTTTTCATCTAAAAATAGTTCATTTTCAGCTCGAAGATGCTGATTCCAAAATTCCAAACCGATATGTTATTGAATGGGGACCTATGGATGATATTGTTGTTTTACACGCAAAAGTTTTGTATTTAATCCACGAAGACCGTTTTGAAGATGCTTATTTTACTCAAGCTGCTGTAAGTATTTTACTTTTTGGTGTGCTAAAATATCCATTTTTTACAGATGCTCCAAATTTTCAACCGAGAAATTTTGCAAAAAGAAAAGGATACCAACTGGTTTATGCCGATTTTGTATACCCTGTGTAGTGATTTGAGACTTTTGGCTAAAACGGTGGGAATAGAAATTTTGAGTGCAGTAAAAGTTGAGCTTAATTTTAGGCGGATTCCAAGCCGTCCAAACATAGAAAATCGGAAGCACCATCATTTTATGAAGAGGCTGCAAATCCTATTATGGAAAGCTATCGTATTTGTGTGGCTGAAAGGTGGCATATTTAAATTTTTGGAGCCATTTTATCATTTTTTTAGCCGAGTGAATCCAGATACGACTAAAAAGATCGGAATTCTCAATTTGACGAATCATCTATTCAGGATTTACTTTAAGGTAATTCTTACAATCCTCCAAAAAAGTACAAGTTCACTATAGATTTTTTGAGTTCCGTGCTCTAGAGTTTCTGCTAGCTCCAGAATAGCCGAAAGTGTACAAAAAACTACTCAAAAATCGAGATTTTTCAACAAAAATCGTATTTTTTCAATAAAAAAAGAAAAACATAACTAGAAGAATTTCTCCAAAAATCAAAATCCATTGAAAGTTATGGGAATTGAAAGCTCAAAAACCCCTTTTCAATGCAAATCGGCTATTTCAGAAATGGCCCTAAATGCACTTGAGTACCTTCACTTTTATTTTTATTGCACTCAGGACAATCAAAAACCATATTCCGTCAAAAAGTCGCATAAAAATCCGACTTATATAAAAATTTGGGAAGATGAATCTATTCTTATTTGGAGACGAAAAAACGGCTTTTCTAGAAATGCAGGCTAAGAAATTTTTTTGACTTGGTACAAAATTTTTTTGCTAAAATATATTTTTAGACCATGTACTAACGTTTAAAAAAAATTCCCGATTCTTAATTCATACTCTAGAGCACAGAAATCAAAAAATCAATGGTGAACCTATACTTTTTTGGAGAAGTGTTATTTTTGTAATCTTATTTTTATGCTATTTTTTAAAATTCTTATTTTTCAGATAAATCGTCTCCACTTGTTGAAGCCATTGATCCGATCGATTGATCACATTGGAGAGTTGTATGAGAGATTTTCTATGGCGGATAAAATCACCTATAAATATTTTCTAGGGAGAAAGGCTATGTTCGATTCGGACTTGGGCTTAGGTGAATCGTTTAGACAAAAATTTTAGCCGCCTATATGTTATTGATAAGCAAATTTGATACAAATTCTAGAACAAGGTGTTATCAAACAATTTTATGACCTATATAAAACTCATTTAAAAAATTTTTATATCAATTTTCAAGCAAATCCTAGTTTGTGCTCAAATTTTTATGTCTTAGAAATAAATTTTTCATTTTTTAAAATTTTATGAGAACTAGAGTTGGTGGGATTCCGATTCGGGAAATCATGAATCGGAACTTTTCGACGATTTTAATCTCGACAATTTTTGCGATTTCAGTATACCGAAATAAATTCTCCCTTAAATTTTTTGGTATTTAAAAAAATCCTAATGGTCCCTCATTATAATATTGCATAAAATTAGTCATTTTTTCACCAAAAAATTTCATTTTCTGTGCATTTTCAACTTAAAAGCAAGCATTTCTCAAAAAATTTACGCCTGCGACGCTGGATTTTGATTTACCTTAAGAATTTCAGCAAAAAAATTTCGCATCTATCAGCACGAAAAACAGGTGTGGCAAGATGACTTTTGTAACTGTCCCAATGAGGTGCAAAATTCTATTTTTTTCATTTTTAGCCGAACGTTCTCTAACCTACGCATTTGTGAATTGCCCAAAAACATGCCGCCAAAACAAGCGTCTCATTTTAATGTACCTAATCCCAGTGAAAATGTTTCTTGGTCACATGCCAACCCAAGAATTGTTGAAAAAATATGAGCTCGAACAATTTTCCGACGTGGTTTCTAGTGTCAAGTGAGCCGATTTACATGATACAAACTATGAAATCAAATTTTTCAGAGTGGGAAATTTGAAAAAGCTGGACGAAGCGTTGGAAGAGCACAGAAATTTCTTTATCGAATGTGGAATTTATTTGATGTTGGAAAAGTTGAAGATTATTACTTATCGAACTCTTTTTAAAAAAGTGTAAGCACTTGTGCATTTTTCAATTTTATAACCTATTTTTGCAGTGCCTCAATTTTGGGTACCCTTCAAATCAAGCTAGATGTTTTTATTGTGGCTCTACGCTGGTTGGGTGATGACATGGACGTAGCGGAATTATCTTGTATCCTAGCGAATTTGATTGCTCAGAAAAAAATTAAAGGCTATATTTCTTGGCATCACCAGACTTTGGTAATCGGCAAAGTGTCTCCTTTCCCACCGTTGTCTACTCTTTCTTAGGATATTATTTGTGAAAATTGTATTTTTTGATTATTTATTTTGTTATATTAATAAATTTTTTGAATGAAAANAACATATATGGGTCTCGCAAAACAACCATGCCCATACTAAGCATTTTGGTCCAAATTTTCGATTAAGGGAGGGGATTTTCGGGCTTTCTCAAAAATTTTCATTTTCCTCCCAGTTTAAACAAATTTGAGGTGGAGGTTTCCCAGCCACCCACCACATAATTACGGTGCTGGACTTATTGCTTATGCACTTAGCTGTTGATCCTTATTTTTCCTGATGAATTTTAGAAAAAATTTAGATGAATGAAACATCTGATGAAAAGCGCATCCTATTAGTTGGGCTTTGTTGTTTGGATGTTTGCAACTATGTGGAAAAATATCCAGCAGAAGACACGGATAATCGAGTGTTTGAACAGGTCGAAAAATTCAAAACCCCCATGAACAAAACGGGTTTAGAGATCCTGTTTGGGTGGAAATGTATCTAACAGTATGTCGGTGCTCAAACAACTTAATGATTATTCGGAAATGCTAGCCGCGTTACCCGAAAATGATCCGATTATTGAAAAGTGTGTAGGAAAATTGCATTTACGTGGAAAGGGGATTCGAGACAAAGGATTCATGAGATGGAGAAAAACTTTTAAGGAAAAAATTTTTTAAAGAAAAATTTTTAAAGAAAACATTAGGTGAAGATCAGTGGCGGATCCAGGGGGCATGGGCCATGTCGCATGGTCTCCCAAACTGAAAATTTCATTTAAAAAATGTCATTTTTGATCAAAATTCGAAAAATTACTTAAGAAAAATGAGGTTTTTACCTATATGGCCCCCTCCGCAAAAATTCAAATCCTGGATCCGCTACTGGTATAGATCCTCAAAAAAACTTTAGGGGGAGGGGTAAATGATCATTTCGAATTTTTAGTGAACTCCTCAAAAACCCAATCAACACTTCAAAATGCATTCGCCGACCAAATTTTGATATCCCTATTACTACCATCATCATCAGTTTAGACAATGGTTCAAGAACTATTTTTCATTACAGAGGGAACCTAGTCGAACCAAAATTCGAAGAATTTCGAGAAAAAATCCCTAAGCCTGAGGAATATAGCTGGATTCATTTTGAAGGTTTTTCATTCTTACGAAAATTTCCCAAAATTATATTTTGAGGACGAAACACAACAGAGGTTAAAAAAATGTTGGAATATGTTTATGAGAGGAGAAAAAATTTGAATTTCACGAGGCCAAAAATTTCGATAGAGCTAGAAAAAATTCGCCCTCCACCATGGTTGGAACAGTTGATACCATATGCGGATGTGATTTTTATGTCAAAAGATTATGCTAGGTCAAAGGGTAGGAGTCATTTTGGGTTTAAAAAATGCGTAATTTTGACATTTTAAGGCTGGAACACAAAAATTGAGGCCGTGAATAAATTGTTCTATGAAGTGTGTACTCATAAACCACTTGTGATATGCCCTTGGGCGGATGAAGTAATTTTTCATCCCATTTTAAAAATCTATGTCTTAAGGGCTGTGCTGTGATAGATAACATATCCGAAGAACTTATCTCAATCGAAGGGTATCACCCAGAAAAAGTCACCGATACCTTAGCTGCTGGTGATTGTTTTATAGCTGCTTCAATTCACTTCTTAAATCAGGGTCTTGCTATTGTAGAATCTTTGGAACTTGCCACAAAAATTGCGGGTATTAAAGTCGGTCAAAAGAGCCTTATGAACTTGCCTTTGGATTTTTTGAAAAATTGATTTTGTTGTTGTTGTAGTAATAAGATTTTTATTATATTATATAATAAAAAATCTTTTTAAAATCTTTATATAATTTATGTTTACAAATTAATTACATACAAATAATAAAATGTAGAAAATTAAATTGTGGACTCTCTTTCAGTTTAACGCTCACCTCTAATTTTGACTTAATTTTTAGTCAATTTTGATCTCTACAGCTTTATCGTTATTTTTCACGCTTTCGTGGAAGTCAACCATTGACGGCGTCAATGGTTATCCGAAAAATCATTATCGGCGTTATCGCAAGTCAATGGTTATCGCCTTTGTCGATTATCTCTATACCTTTGACTTGGATAATCCATTGACTTTTCAAGTCAATAAATATTATCATTGACTTTTAGCCATCACTAGTTACAACCTAATATTATTTTTATATAGGTTTTTCCCCGAATGGACTGGTCCTTTAAAATGTTCATTTTTTCCTTGTTTTGATGTTTGGGAAAAAATGTCTATGTGAAAATTGACATAGTTCCAGATCCACTTTCAAATTTTGATTGTAAAAAAATCAAAATTAGACGGGGCAAAAAATTATTCCCATGCCGGGAATCGAACCCGGGCCGCGTGGGTGAAAGCCACGAATCCTAACCACTAGACCACATGGGACATGTTTATTCATCTCTTTAATTTTAACAATTAGAATTTCTAAAAAACATCTGTCCAAAGAAAACTGATAAGAAATTCAATTTTTTACCATTTTATGAGAACTCAAATCAATAACTGAAACATGTCGACATCCGGCATGGCAAGGTGAGTAATAAATTTGTCCAGAGGGATCGCAAACTGGGAACAATTTGGCATCATCACAGCTACATTCGAGGTTACACGAGCGGGTGTAGTTGAAATTTGTTGGGCTAAAAAAATTGATTTTTGTGTACTTTTCAGTTATTTTCTGATTTTTAGTATATATAAGAATAAATTTTTAAATAAAAAATTTTTCCGAACTTACACTCCCTCCAAGCCGACAGTATTTACTATAGATTCACAGCCCAGAAAAGCTTTGCCGACGAAAGTTAAAATATTTAACATTGATACAATAAATAAAGCCACTTTTCTTCCATTCAGTTCAAATTTCTTTGTTATAAAGCCTCCGACTACAGTCCCCAAAGCGAAACCGAACGTGCCAAAAGCAGCTAACAAATTTGGATACTAGTTTCACTTAGGTACCCCACATAAATTTTTTAACTGTTTGACCTATTTCGGCGGTGTGATACTTGCGGACGGAGACTTGCGGACGGACTTGCGGACGAAACGTTTGAAAAATTTGAATTTTTGAAAAAATTCAATTTTTCAAACGTTTCGTTCGCAAGTTCGTCCGCAAGTTTCCGTCCGCAAATGCCCGTCCGCAAGTCTCCGTCCGCAAATGTCCCGTCCGCAAGTCTCCGTCCGCAAGTATCACACCGCCCCTATTTCACCTCTAAAAACATACAAAATTCTAATATAATAGACATATTTAAAATGTGGTATACTGGCTCATTAATATCAAATTATACAGATTTTGAAAACAAATAATTATTTAAATTTTCATTATTTTAAATGTTCGCAGAAGATCATAAACCATTAACTAATTATGATATAATAGAAAAGGTAAAAGAATTAAAAATAAACAATTTCAGAGGAGTATTCATGAGAGATACTCTTCCAAAGAAAACGCAAAGTGGCTTATAATTTCTTAAGCTATATTTGATTTCAAATTTTGGCAACAAATGTTTTGGCATCCCGTACCAGAGAAGTATTCTAAATGTTTCTAGAAAATTGGGTCAGTTGATGTTTCGAAACTTGATATTTCGGAACGATTATAGAGTTAAAAAAAATAAGAAAAGTTGATATTTCGAAACTTTATGTTTCGAAACTTTTTTAGATACAGTCAAACCTCTATTAAAACCCAAAAAACTCGTTCAGATTTGGAGTTTCCATGGCCGATTCTTCGAGAAAATGTGGTTAGGATGCTTATTAGTCGTTGTCGCGCCCAAAAAACACTGTTAAATAAGCTGTGAAACGTTGTCGCGAAATCGTAAAATATTTGCAATTTTCAATGCAAATCATAAAAAACGATGACAACGTTGTCGAAAAATCGTTGTCGCG
>OZJO01008233.1:0-10206 GCA_900406225.1 Acrobeloides nanus
ATTTGAAAAATGTAAAAAATATATGAAGCTTGATAGTAAGACAAATTTATGAACTTACAAAAAATCTATAGCTTTACTATTTAGATTTACGTGATACACGAAGAAATGACTCCGAACAAAGTGATAACTCTCCAAAATCTGGTAACTTTGGTTTATATAGAGCATTTCCCACCTAAAAAACTCAACAGCCATGGTGTAGTGGTAAACATCTCACTTTACATTCAAATGGGCGCGTGTTCAAATCCGTCATGTAGTAAAAATTTTTGGATAAATTCAAAAAAATGTTTTCAACGAGTATCCTACACCATATAAAATTGACATGGCAGGATTGAATCCTTGATCATTTGAGTGCAAAGTGTAATGCTTGCCACTTCGCTATATAACCCGTTTCCGCCTAAAATATGAAAAAAGTCTAGAATCGGTGGCAAATTGATCCAAGGAGCTGATCTTCCAATCTGCCAAGTTAAGCAACGTTGGGCCCGCAGCTTTAATCCCATTAGGGCAAAAATTTTGATGTTGAAAAAATTTCTTTTACAAACATTAAAACAAAATTTGTTTGCCCAATTTTTTATAACAATGTTTTTTGAAAATCAAAAGTGGGGATCGAACCTGTGGGCCCAACGTTGCTTAAGTTGCCAGATCGGACGGTCAGCTCCTTGGACCGCTTGGCGGTCGCGTCCGGACTTTTTTCCTATTATGGGCGGAAAATGGTTATATATGGGCAGTTTTTCATGTTTCGGTAATGCGCGCAAGATTATAAATATCATAATTTGTAACTTCCATTTCTCAATATCATAACATGCGATTTCATAAATAACGAAGTTGTAAATTATGATAAAATTATCATAATTCAAAAGCAGTTAATTAATGAAATAACAGATTATGATAATGAAAACATGAAATTATAAATTATGATTTATGTAGGGACTTTCATAAGGTTTTCAAAACTTATTCAAATAAAATAATTTTGATGCCAAAATGTCTGTCATAGGTGTAGTATCAACTTTTGTTCTGGAGGTTTTCTTAAAACTACCAAAAAGTTTGAAAAAAAAATGCTTGATATGAAAGTCTAGAGAGATATTTGCCGATTTTTTCCCAAAAACACAATGGGGACCTTATCTAGAGATTTTTTAATTTGGGCCCACTGAGGGGGCACCTGCATCCTTGCCAACACCACTGTATATGAATGATGATTTTTTATGTTGGTGGGAAATTCCTGATATAACTTTTAATTTAAATAATTTTTTAGCTAATCAAGAACTCTATCAAAACGACAATCTTGCTATTCCAACATTTCAAGAATCCAGACTTCAACGAAGCCTAAATTTTATGGACTTCTTAGTTTCTATGAACAAAGTTTGTAACGACCATGTTGACCCTCGATATGAACATATCACTTATGAAGATATGATAGAGTTAGACAAGATTATTGGAAGGCATATAAGTTTGGAAGAAGGAATACAGCACCCAGAATATGTCTGCCCTAGAACAAAAGTAAACTTATTCTCCCTACTCCAAAAAATCAATTTTTTAGAATAAATTTACTTGCGAACGAGTTTTCCGTATCGAAGATATTCGCTTTTATTGGTACCGAATCTTTGTTATGTGTGCTGATTTTGCAAATCTCATTCCACAATTTCGAGAACTTCCTCTCAATGATCAGGTATGTAATTTTAAAATGAAGCAATTTTTGGCAAAAATTTAGTGTCAATTATTTCGCCTTAATTTTGGTGTTCTGTCTTGGAGTATATACATGGAATTTATTGTCTATAGTGAATTAACTATTGGTTATCCTATGGGAAATGGTTCATATGCACCTTGGAATTTAGAAGAAATTGAAGCATTTTTGAAACTTTACAATGCTGGTGATACATTGTAAGGATAGCTAGAATTTATGGGCATTTCTTGCCGAGGGAAAAAACTCATCCATGGTGTAGTGGCAAGCGTTTTATTTTAGTTCAAATGGTCGAGGGTTCGATCATAATTTATAATTTCATATTTTCATTATTATAATCCGAAATTTCATTAATTAAATACTTTTGAATTATGATAATTTTATCATAATTTACAATTTCTTTATTTATGAGATTACAAATTATGATACTGGAAACAGCAAATTAAAAATTATGATAATTGAGTCGTTCTATAAAAAATATCATAATTTATAATTTCATGTTTCATTATTATAATCTATAATTTCATTAATTAAATGCTTTTAAATTATGATAATTTTATCATAATTTACAATTTCGTTATTTATGAAATCGTATGTTATGATATTGAGAAATGGAGTTACAAATTATAATATTTACAGGATGAACTTTAAAAATCGGAATTTTGCCGTTTTTTGACGAAAACTTTTTCAAAAAGTGATCTATTAGGATAATTTTATGCGAAAAATCGATTGCGCGCATTGAAAAATTCTGAGAATGCTAATTTAGCCATGGAATCGTCATTTTTTCGATTTTTCAAAATTTTTCGCCAAAAAACGGCAAAACTCTGGTTTTTAAAGTCCATCCTGTAGAATTTTATGCGGGGAATCGTTCGCACATTACCGAACCCTGAAAATGTTTTCTCGAGGACGAAAATTTTTGATTAAAAAATTGTTAAATGAGACCCCCATAAAATTGGTCCTAGAATTTTTATCTCTCGTTTTTTCTCTTTTTTCTTTGAAACACTAACCACTGAGCTAGATATGTCGCTATCCTGGCTGGATCGAACCAGCGACTGGATATTTCTTTTTTTTCTTCATATATTCCTATCCCCACTCCTTGCAATAAGCAAATTTTTATTTATACTAATTCTAATTTTTTAAAGATATAAGCCCAAGAAGCAAGCTATGGAGGATTATAAAACGTTCGTTCGTAACAACATGATTGAACCAATTAAAAGTCTCGAACTTGATAAGAAAGAATTGTGCTTGTTAAAAGTTATATTGTTATTTCAACAAGAAGAGCATTTATCTGATTTGGGTATATATTGGGTTGATCCAAACGTTTTGAGGCTTATTACAAATTTGGGACCCGGAAATTATTCCTAAACATGACCCTTATGGGGTAGCATGGAATAATTTCCCTGGCACTGATTTAGGCGATTTTCGTTGTGAAAAATTGTTAGGGAGTATACCCCTCTTAGAAGTAACTTCCAGTGATTAAAATAAAAAAATTCTTTCAGATTCGAGTCTCTCATGTTGAAAAACCCACGAATCAGCTAGTTTGGGTAACTTTTCGAAATTTCGAGTTTTTACCCCTTGGGACCATAGAAAAGGTCTCAAAACTTTTGGATCAACCGAGTAGTTTGACCCTGGAGATGGCTCCATCTTTATTAATTGCTAAATCAAAATATTTTTAGGACGAGAAATAAGCCATAAGACAAACAACCTTCTTTTTGATACTTTTTGGGATTATCAAAGTTCCAAATATCCTGATTTATCGTTTGATGAAAAATTGCGGCGGCATTCAAGATTCCTTCTTCTCAGCTCAAAAATTGGCGTAAGTAAAAAAGTTCTGCTTTATTAAGCAAATTAAGTTATCATAATTTCTAATTAACATTTTTCGATATCATAATTTGTAAGTGCATAAAATTTGTAATTTCTGATTATAGTAAAACTACTATAATTTAATATCACTATTTTTATCTGATTATAAATTATGATATTGAAAAATAGAAATTATGATAATGAAAAATTTCAGATTAAAATAAAAAATACTAGTTTTTCAAATCTGAAAAAAGTTAGATCAAAGAATTTTCTGGAGATGAGTAACTTTTGAAAATTGACTTCGGGAGGGGAAGGGGGTAATTCCACGATCGCCAGAAAAAAGAGAGATCTTATAAATATTTTTTAACATTGAGGTTTTAGCAAGCTTGGCATATGGAATGCGATATTCATCTTTTAATGTCCATATTGGGTGATCTCAACTTGGATGGCATTCCAAAAGAACTCTTATTTAATAATAAACAAATTTAGTTTTATCTATGTTCATTTAAAAATGTCGGAGCTACTACACAATATGGGGGGGGGAGGCAACACGTGAAAAAAATTTTCAACAATTTTTCTGGAAATGACCCCTCTAAGAGTAAAAAGATGTGAGGAATTTGAATTTGATATTTTTGAAGCGAAACAACACTTCATTGATTCAGAGAAGGCCATGTATTGAAGCGAAAAATCGTATTTTTGCGACTTTTCGCTTTAATACACAGGTCTTTCCTGAATTTTTTCCCTCGCAAATGCCAAATTCGGATTTTCCGCATGTTTTTACCCCTAGAGGTGTCATTTTCAGAAAAAATTTTTGAAAATTTTTTCACGTGGGTGGCCCCCCATTTTGTGGTAGCATCAAAATGTCAATAAAAAAATAAAAATTTATATGCTCTTTTTGGCCTGAATTAATCAAAGTGCGCATGTTTTATAGAAGATCTTTGATGTGTGCAACGGATTAACCGCACTTGAATTAGTTATTCGATGGAACTCGCGAGAATACTGGCATGTTTAAAGGCAAGAGTATTTTCACCTTTTTTTCAAGCCAGCCCATAAATAACGCATTTCATTCAATTTCCGGCTCTCGTCTAGTCTTTTGGTTATTGATTTCACTTTCGACTTCCCACTTTAGAACGTGGTTGGGAGAAAATTTTGTTAAAGTATCTCTATTTCTTTTTGTTTGTTTAAAAAACCACAAGAGTTCGGCTTAAATCTAATTTGTCTTGTGTCTAGCAATTTTGGAGGAAATTTGAAGAAAAAATCAATGGGCGACGAATATGAAATTGTTGACGCTACACAACAGGATTTTGATGGTATAATGAAATTTTTGATGAGCGATTTTTTGTATGCGGAATCATTAAATGCTGCGCTGAAACTTACGGAAGAGGAAGCTCATGATTTTTTTGCTGGTAAGATTTTTTATAGCATAATTAGTGCAAAATATTTACATCTTCCTGGAGCTGTAGCTTCCCATAATTCAATTTTTATGAATCTAATACCCAGAGGTATAGCCAGTGATGGTCCCCATTTTGATGGATTTTTCAGACTTTTAAATTTAGCCCCTTGTCTCTAACTCTCGTAAAAAACAATAATTTAGTTTGTTAGAATATAGAAATTTTTTTCAACTTATTATTAGTACAGGGTGAGCCAAAAAACCGTACTTTTGCGTTTTTTGAAAAATTTTCAAAAAAATTTTTTCAAAAATCATCTATACGGGGTATTTTCATACGACTTTTGAAAAAAATTTCTCAAAATTTTTTGCTAAAAAACGCAAAAGTATGATTTTTGGCTCACCCTGTATTTTTTATTTTAATCTGAAATTTTTCATTATCATAATCTCTAATTTCTATTTTTCAATATCATAACCTATAATCAGATAAAGATAGTGATTTTGGATTATAGTAGTCTTACTATAATCAGAAATTACAAATTGTATGCATTTACAAATTATGATATCGAAAAACGTTAATTAGAAATTATGATAACTATCTTTTCTTGTATGCTAGGTCTTCTGTATGCTAGGTGACAGAGTCCACAATAGCTCCAACATCTAGGCAAAATCTTAGTGACCGATGCGGGACTTGAATACTCGACCTCTAGCATAGAGAGCCGGTAATCTACCACTGATCTATGAGGCTACATGATCGAAGATCTGCCAAATCACATTAAATCTAATATTTTAGAACTCGTCGAATCGACCTTAAAAGACCCCGTCAGCTATTTGGCCAAAACATCGGATGGTGAAATAATTGGCCTAAATCTTTCATGCATTATGAAACGACCCACACAATCAAATCAAGAAGAAGATCAACATCATGAAAGTGTCTTCCTCGACAACACATCTGCCTTAAAGCCAGAAAAAGTTCAAAAAATTGGTAGATTTGTTGGAGAGTTGGAAAGCCGAGTAGGATTTTTTATATTGCTAATTTTAACCAAATGTTTTTAGATATGGGAATTAGTTCCACCGGGAGTAGANAGAAAAAGTTCAAAAAATTGGTAGATTTGTTGGAGAGTTGGAAAGCCGAGTAGGATTTTTTATATTGCTAATTTTAACCAAATGTTTTTAGATATGGGAATTAGTTCCACCGGGAGTAGATACACTTTTAAGTGTGGTCATTATTTCTATTAGTAAAAATTATACTCGTCGAGGAATCGCGAAAAAGTTGGTAGAGCATAGATTAGATAGAGCAGAGGAATTGGGATGTCAAGGTGTTTTTACAGAACTCTCGGCGTTGGCATCACAAAAGGTTTGAACAAAAAAGATCTTTGTTAATCCCCCTTCCAAAGAACGAAGCTGGGGTGAGGCACCTGTCCCCGGTGTCCCCCCCCCTTTATAGCTAAGTCCTTGCCCCTTCCCCTTTACAGCCACGTCATTCCCTCTCCCATTTAGCCACTTCGATGTGATCCTGAGCTGCACTATATGTAAAGGGTGTGCAAAAAAAGTGGATTTTAGCGATTTTTGCGCGAAAATACAAAAAGTGTTTATTCGCACACTCTGTACATACGGACTGGCAGAGGCTCTTAATATTTAATTTTCTTAGCTATTCAAAAAGCTTGGTTTCGAAGAATTATATGTTATTGAACATGAAAATTGGAAAGAAAATGGCGAACGAGTTTTTTACTGCCCCGATGGTACTGATAGAGGAATTTTGGCTTATAAACCCTTTTCTACGTCTAACTATCATCCAGATAAAAATGTAGATATTCCTTGAAATTAGATTTTTAACAGTTATTTTGTACATGCTCAAAATTGTGATTTTATAAAATGTGATAAAAATATTAACGCTTTATTAAAAATTGAAGAGACTAAACTGGACAGGATATGGCTGGACTGGACTTGAAGAGGTTCGACAGAAGAGCGGGATGGAATGAGAAAAGTTGGTTAGAACCAGGGACCGAAATTGGGTACCCTCTTGGACTCCAAGGCCCCGGCTCCCTTGGGAACCGGTGCTTAAGGAACTTTGACTTTAGGCCCCTAGGGGGTCGAGGTAGGGATATTACATCGCTACGAAAACGTGGCATTTGCCACTTTTTGGACTTTTTGCCATGCTGCCACGTTTTTGGACTTTTTACCCCATTGTTGGACGTTTTTTAAAGTAAAGATCAAATTCATTAGGACCGATAATTTCCATAAATTTTGAGCAAAAAATTTAATTTTTTATCAAAAACTCGATTTTTGAGCAAAATTCTATTTTGAAAAAAGATTCAATTTTTCAACCAAATTCGATTTTTGAGCAAAAGTTTTGATTTTCAGCCAAAAAACACCATCCGATGTTTTGGCCAAAATTTAATTTTTGAGAAAAAAATTCAATTTTTGATCAAAAACTAGATTTTTGAGCAAAATTCTATTTTGAGAAAAAATTCAATTTTTCAACCAAAATTCGATTTTTGAGCAAAATTTTCGATTTTCAACCAAAAAACATGCCATGTTTTGGGATGGTATTTGCCACTTTTTCTATTTTGACATGTAACATCCCTAGGCCGAGGCTCAAGCTTATGTTTTTGGGAAAAATCGGCTTTTTTCGGGGAAGTCCCCACCCCCTAGTTGACCCTTCTGCCTACGCCATTGGATCGAGCTTAGGCTCCGGCCTACGTAGGGTCTGGGGCCCAAGCCCCACGTGAGCCGTGCTTTGGGGGCCCCAGCCCTTTTCGGTCTCTGATCAGAACAGGACTGGGCAGGGCATGTAAGGACGGGATAAGAATGAAGCAGAGTGAAGAAAACATGATGCAAATATTATAATATTAATAAATTTTAATTTTTATAAACAATATCTAAGTCAAAAAGAAATATAAATTCTTGTAATAAAATCCACTAAAAATAATTTTTTCTGTCAATTTTCACTAACGTCAACAGTCCATCTTTTAATGCTAATTAACGGAGCGAGCATGTCCAACCTTTAAGTGGACATCCCAATCACTATCTGTTTTATGTGAATCCCCTTCGGCGATATTCAAAAACCGGACCATCTCTCGACGCATCCAATTAGCGGTTCATCTCCCTATCTCTCTTCTGCTTTCACTTTCTTTTAAATAATTTATACATATTTTTTTTACTAAAATGCACCGGAAATTGGGAGTTTTATGGGGCTTTCTAGTATTCATATTTGTTCCAATTTTGGCTATGGATGGATTGTCGGAGACAACGGGGTTTCATTGTATGACACAGTATAGTATGAGGTTAAATCGATGGCTTCATGGTGAGCCAAGACCCACTCAACCACCATTTGATTTGACTGTGCTGGATGAGGAAGGCAATGAAGCGGCTTATTATGAACCAGGGAAGATTTATACAAGTATGGTATTAATTGATTTACATCTAGATAACCAAATATTTAGTCCGTTTGGTAGGCTATGTTCACTATAGAGGTCTTCTTATTCAACCTAGACTTTGCGATGAACATGGCTTTACAATAGGCTCTTTGAGAGGTGGACGATTTTTGGAAGATAAAAATTGGGGGCTTTATGGGCTGAGATTTCAACGATGCAGTCATTGGAACATGGATGATGATTCGGTGACTCATGCAGATGACGATAAGAAATTTTTGTCGGTAATTAAGTGGACTACAGACAGGGATGTTGGAAATGTTCAGTTTATGTAAGGCTTATTTTTTACTAGGCCGATTATGTATAGTTCAGAACCACGTACAAGTTCATAATCAGTCCAGTAGGCCCAGACCCATGCCCAGAGGTGTAGCAGGATTTGGTAACAGAAGGTGAACCCAGGGTTCCCATTTTTCCTTATCTGTAAGGAATTTCTTTACTTTTGAACTCTCCAATCCCAGAACCGATACTGCCCATGCCTATGCCTAAGCACAGGCATAGGCCCAATATCTGGTCCGATCCAAGGCTAAGATCTTTGTCCAGGACCAGGTCATCTTGTCCATGTCCAAACTCCTTATATCTTTTCATAAAATTTTGAAAAAACTACTATCGTCGAGAAATTTTGCCTACGACACTGAGTCCCCAGGTTCAATCCAACCAGTTCAGGCCCACGTCCAGGTACTAATTCATATTCAATCCAGGTCCAGATCAAGGCCCAGTCAAGGCCAGAACAGGTCCAAATTCATTCCTGTTCCTTCAGTCTCGTTCAGTCCAAACCAGGGGTGTCAGGGCCGGGGCCGCGGATTCTTACGGGCCTAAAAATTGGCCCGGGTCACGGTTTTTTGCGGCCCGAGCAGTAAAAAATCGCGGCTCTAGTCTAGACTCATGTTTTGATCCAGTATTGATAACAAAAATGTACTGATCCAGATCCAGCTTCAGATCCTTTGAGCCCAGAACATGTCTAGGTTCAGGACTAACCCAGTTTCATAAAACTCAAAATTGATCTTTTTAGGATAACTATAGCCTCGGAAGATGATGTTTATTGGGAACGATGGAGACCCTATTCCGGTTTCTTACAATCAATCTCACAAAAAGTTAGCCCTTCAAAAGTGATCAAAGAAGTGTTCGTAGATGAGAAAAGTGCTTTTAAAATTTATAGTTCCAGTAGTGATGCTAAATCGTAATTTATGTAACTTCTTTTTAATTATTAAAAAACGTTAGAAATAAATTTTTTATATATTGATATGACTAACGAAATTTCATGGATTCATGATTTACATTTGGCTCGCATTCTATGTATAAAATATTTTTTCGAAGCTAGTGTGTTGTTCAAATTTGGCAATTTTGTTTGTTCCGTGATCGAATATTTTGGTGGCTTGGTACAATTTACAAAATTTATCCTTCTTGATCAGATTATTTACTTGTTGGCCTGGTTCCAAATACAACTGAGTGGGTCGAGAGGCCGCTTTTAAAAGTAGAAAAATTTTGAACGTTTTGGTCACAAATATAGAAAATTTTTGATATTTTTTTACGATATGTGATGGAAAATGGCATTTATAGTGAAAAATGGCAATTTTTGTTGGAAAACTTTTTTTGGTAAAAATCTAATTTTGGGTAACAATCAAATGTACACAACCCGAGGGATGACGTGAAATTTATTCATTTCTTGATTTTGGGAGGGGTCCATGGACCCAGCTAAACCTCCCCATGTCACTCTTGTACAGAGCGATGATTTTGGTCTGCAACATCAATGTTTTTAGTCGTTCTCGTATCCCCTCTAACGAATTTCTATGCGGTTTTTTTAAATTGTAGCTGAACAATGCCCGAATACGTATTGATAAAAATTTTCGAAATCCGTTGATCCTAACATTGTCAAAAATTACTTTGAAGTTTTCAAAGTCGATTTTCTT
>OZJO01008234.1:0-28969 GCA_900406225.1 Acrobeloides nanus
TTTTAATCCGGATTTATTTAATTTTCTTAAGAATTTAATCCGGATTAATTTTAATCCGAAGATGAAAATAAGCCTCCTGATCTGGGCCATGGGCCGGGCCGATTGACACTTCTGGAGAGGGGTAATTCTAGGCTAACATTGTAAGCTTAAGACTAAGTCTAAATCTAAGCTTAAGCCTAAACAGGACCAAGGGATAAAAGATTCGAATTTTCAAAAAGATCTCCAAATCGACTGATTTTTGTACTCGGGGGTTTTTTGACACTGAGAACTCGAATCTGAAGGAATTTTTTAATTTTGACCACGAAAAGATACCCTACGAGAGGGTATAATCCCTTAAAAGTTTTTATACTAAAATCTCTTAAATCAGTGTCAGGATAATTTTTTCATGTCTTAAAAATGCGCGCAATTGATTCGTGGCCTAGAAAAACTCTTAGACATCCGGTTTTCCAACGAAAATCCGAATTTTTTTTTCATTTTCGCTTCAATACACATCCACCCCTTTCCCTGAATCAGAGCCTGGGAAGCGTTTTCGCCAATGCGCGCAATCGATTCCTTGCATAGGAACCCTCCAGAGGTGTCATTTTTATAAAGATTTAATAAAACCTGCAAAAGCTTAAAACTTTCCTAACGACCCAATACGAGTAATACCCATTTTAGATGTAAATAATAAGTTGCATCCCGGGTATGGCACTTGGATTGGCCTCCTATGTATAAACGGTACTTGTTCTTGGGCAGATGGTACTCCATTTGATTATATGGGAATGTTTTCGAATGGAACTACACCATTTGATCCGAACAATAATAAAAATTGCGTTATTATGGTTGGTAACGGAGATTGTGATGGGAGCTATGAAGAGTGGAATATGTTGGAATGCTCATACATTGCTCTGGTTCAAGGATGGCCATTTTTATGTCAAAAAGACCCAACAACAGGAAATACAATGAAACGAAAGATGCCTGCCCTTTTGAGAAGTGGTGCAAGAAAAAATTAAGGATCGAATATTTTTCAAAATTTGTATAAATAGTTGAATTTGTGAATAAATAGAGGGTGTTTCAGATGAAACCTGCCTATTTTATTTTGACATATCTTTTTTCTGAAAAAGTATTCTGAACTTCCGACTTTTGGAAAATAACGAGCTAATTTGTCCATTTTATGCATGTTTTTTGTTTTTGAAAATCTTGACTTTGGGCAAAAAGTTTTCGCCCGGGCTGGGATTCGAACCTACTCCTTTATGAGCAAAAAGCGAGAGTCATACTACTCGGCTATGAAGGTCGGTTAGGCACTCGTTTAAAATTTTCTGGCGAAACCGACCTTCATAGCCGAGTGGTATGGCTCTTGCTTTTTGCTCATAAAGGGGTAGGTTTGAATCCCAGCCTGGAGGAAAACGTTTTGCTCAAAGTCAATATTTTCAAAACAAAAAACATGCATAAAATGGACAAATTAACTCGTTATTTTCCAAAAATCGGAAATTCAAAATACTTTTTCAGAAAAAAGCTATGTCAAAATAAAATAGGTAGGTTTTATCTGAAACACTCTGTAAATTTTTTCATTTTCTTTTAAAGGGCCTTTTTGTAGTAGGATTCAAACTCATTTTGTGGCTTGAATGCCGTTTTTTCTCATTTTGTAACACAGTCACAGTTGAGTCTCTATAAACTTTTGTCTTTCCACTTGATGTCCAGCTGAATCTTGAAGAGGATCATTTAATAAACGGAATTTTTCTTAATAGTATTATCGATTGGTAACTGAAACGAAAAAGATGCATTTAATTTGTGTTCATATTATTGTGTGTTCATATTAGGGGCATACATGGGCAAGGAAGGGGGATTAATTAAAGGGCCAATCCACCCGGAAAAAACTCTATGTAAAAATTATATTCGGAAAATGCATGAAAAATGAAGCATTTTTTATTTTTAATGCATGTTCTGAAACGTTGTAGTTTTTGAGATAATGGCGTTTGAAACTGCTCATGTTTTCGTTGTAATACACAAACTTTTTCAATTTTTTGCGACAAAATAGATTTTTGCATCGATTTTTTAAATTTTCATAACATGAACATTGTAGCAATTTTTTATAACTCTATGAGGCGAATAAAATTACGCCAAAATTGTCCAATTTAAAAATTGTTTTGGGTTATTGAAACGAAAACATGAATCAGGTTTAAGAAGATTCCTCTTCCCGATGAGATGCTGTCTAAAAAAGGTCTAGATGAAAAATTTTTGGGTGGATCTCCTCACACGGCCGATAGATCCCATCTCCTAATTTTTTTACTAATGACTAAGTGGAGTGCAGGGATGCCAGATTTTGAAATTCGCATAATTAATCGAGTTCAAGTTGGGCCATAAAAGTAACAAATTTTCAAAAAGTTTCTTCACAACCTCCCCTATCTGAAAAAATTTCAGCAAAGGGTTTGTAAAGAAACTTTTTGAAAATAATTACTTTTAGGGCCACCACTAATACATTCAGACGGCTCCCGAACGGATTTTAGTTCACTAATAACTTCACTAATTGCGTTCGGGCGCGTTCGGAAACATCACTAATAGGCGTTCGGACGCGTTCAGAAACGTTCGGATGCGTTCAGGCGCTCGTCCGAACGTTTCTGAACGCGTCCGAACGGAATTAGTGATAAATTAGTGAAGTCAAAAATTTTCCGAACGAATTAGTGGCGTCCCTTACAGTCCAACTTGAACTCGATTAATTATGAGAATTTCAAAATCTGGTACCCCTGGTGGAGTGAAAAGGATTCCCATTCTCCCTTATGACAAATATTATTTTGAGAAATGAATGACAATCAAGAATTAAAAGCTTCAAAAAATATTCCGGTTGAATCTGGTGTTGATGACCGAGATAATCATGAAGCAGGTGATGGCTGGGTTTTGGACGATCGCATGCGAAGAATGTTGATGGAGTTACAACGCCATTGGCTTGGTGATTATCGACAGTCACGAGAGAAAGTACTTGTTGAAATTACTGAACGAGTAAGCTTTCTCAAATATATTAATTTAACCGGCTTTTTTAAGATTCACACGGAATTCTTGGCGGACCAGCAGAAAACCCGTACCGAACTTCTAACACAGTTTAAAGACGAGCTCGACACAATGCGGTAAAAATTTGACCTGGGCAACCATCCAAACAATTACAGACTGCCAAAGAGAACCTGATTTCTTCGTCCCATGGGGTACGGAGCCCAGGGGTCCTCTATTAGGTACAGACCAGGAGGTACAGACCCTCCCATTTGGGCAGAAGCCGAGGGGAGTAACCAACGATTCGGTCGAAAATACGGCAGAACTCGCCAGTTCAGGCGTCCAATTGCAGTCGTGGTGGTTATTCAATGAACGCTGTCGATTCCTCGCATTAAATTACCCCTATATAGGTCATATCGAGAAAAAAAATTTTGTAGGAGATTGACCTATTATCTGGACCCCCCTTAAGTAAAATCAACGTTTGTGTCCATTTTGGTCGCCCAGGGTCCTGTTCCATGTAAATAAAACTGCAGAATGGCCAAAAACTGCCCGAAAATTCCAAGTCCAACATTTTAGTCAAAACATCGACGCAACTAATCAAGAAGAGAAACAAATGGAGATCGACAAAAGGGAAGAACAACATCGGAAGGATATTTCAGTAATTAAAAAGAAGCAATGGTGTTGGCAATGCGAGTCTGAAGCGATCTACTTTTGCTGCTGGAATACTTCTTATTGCAGTGTTGAATGCCAACAGAAACACTGGGCTATGCATACCAAGTATTGTAAACGAAAGCGTCCGCAGGGACAGCGACTCCAAAATCCATGCTAATGTGATCAAGTTATTTATACCCATTTTGTAATATTGCCCATCCCACATGGAATCAAATAAAAAACAAAAAGAATGATCGGAATTTCGAAAAATTCATGCACTGTAGGCATACATTACCAATGAGGGGGGGGGGGACTGCCCCCTCATGTAGCTAGCATTGAGCCAAAAGTTAAAGATTCATATAGCCTCGGGGTGGCAAAGCCGTCGAGCTAAAAAAAAGGTCCTTTTTTGGTCGACACCATATAGCATCGAGGTAGCTTGTCCCCCCCCCTCCTTGTTCATGTATGACTGTAGGCTTATATATTTTTCTAGAATCGATTATAGGTGTGAATTTTTCGAATTTAGCCTATTTTTGTTTTCAAGGGTGAAAACTCAAAAGTTAAATTTCGAGCTTTTTACCCCTTGAGGACCTCTTTTTTCTCTTATTGTATATAAATGTCCTAAATTTACGGGGTGATTCAAAAAAGAGTACAAGAAAAAAATCGGATCCAATTCATACGAAGTTAGCTTGACGTAGTCTTCTGATACCCAATTTTTATGATCACCTCATATGTTCGGCGGAGTCAATGAGGTGGACCTCCCTCAATTTTGGGTACTATAACTTCGCCACGTTCGTTTCAATATACCGTAAAACTTCCAATAGAGCCCCATGTAAACGTAAAAATTCTCTTAAAAATCAAGTTTAAATCCGATTTCTTCGAGCAAACACTTTTTGGATAGCCCTGATGATAGGGAATATGCTATATAAAGAATTATTGAAAAATATTTTATTTTCGTCGAGATATGGCCTTTTGAATTTTTTTAAATTAAAAAAATTTTAAGCCTTACATTCAAAAATCCACCAAAAATCAAAATTAAGTCAATTTCCTTCGAGCGACCACTTTTTGGACAGCTAAGCGTATGAGGACCATTATGTAAAAGAAATTATTGACAATAACTTCGATTTCACGGAGATATGATTTTTTGAAAAAATGTCATTTTTTCAACTTTTTCATATTCAAAGGGCCATAACTCAGCGAAAATAAAATATTTTTCAATAATTTCTTTTATAGAAAGTTCCTTTCTACAATAGCTATCCAAAAAGTGGTCGTTCAAAGAAGTCCGATTTAAACTCGACTTTTAAAAGAGCAATCATTAACACCTTCTAATAGAGCCCCATGGGGTTCTAATATTTTACGGTACATATTGATTGCAAATCAGGTAACTCAATTAGTCTGAAATTAAATGTAAAATTGAGTGAGGAAAGTTATTGTGGCGAAGGTTACATGGCGAAAGTTAGTGTGGTGAGATTCGTGGCAAAAGTTATAGTGCCCAATTTTGGGTCCATGATTGAGTGGGCCGGGAGGGGGAACTCTTGCCGATCTATGGACTACAACATAAGGAGGGACCTTTTGGATTTCTTTACTTTTTTGGCCATAGAAAGAGGGTACATGCATCTCCGGTATGAAGGGGTCATTTTTAGAAAAAAAATCGGATCCAATTCATGCAAAAATCACAACAAATCCTCTTTTTGAATCACATTGTATTTTTTAAACTATTTATTTTCTAAGATAAACATTTAATAAAAGTCGTAATCGTTTCGTAATCTTTCGATTTTCCTTTAACATTATAACTTAATTTAAATTTCTTCATAGAGTCAAATACATATTCTGCTTTGTACATATCACAGCCACATAAAAAGTCACCATTCGCTTTAAGCTTCCCATCTTCATGATAAAAAACCAAATCATACATTCTTTCAAAATCTTCTTCATTATTTTCCTTCGTAACAGGGTTATATTGTGCCAATACATCGTCCTTCAAGATATACTTGTAATGTTTTGTAGCTGGGTGCTCCATCCCACTACTCCATTTTACATGGATATCTTCTAAATATTCCAGTTCTTCTGAAGATTTTTGAGTAAAGGTGGCAAATCCACTGGCTTTGGCTGTTAAGTTGCTGAGTTTGTCGGAGATTTGGCGTTCAAGCATCCATTTTCCGATTAGAGAATTGAATATGGTAGTGGTTGGGTTGGAAAGTTGGTTCATGCTAAATATACATTTTTTATTTCGAAAAGTGTAGAAAAGTTGGGCTTGTTAGTCAAGTGGTTTGAAAATCGATCTGTTAAAAACTTAGGAAAATAGAGGGTGGGAGCCTCCCACCCTGATACAGCCGCATGAGGTCCGAAAAATGAAAACGTATCGCATGCGCTTGCGGCACGGCACGTTAAAAAAAATTTGTGGCATGAAGCGCGTCGACCAAAAAAAGGTCGTCAAACGTACCGCAACCGCTCTGAACGACCACCCCCCTTATACACCTATAGTTAAAAACTTTTGGACAAAATTCGGAAACTTTTGGCTAATATGTCAGATACTTGAGCCCCCTAGTGGTCCCTGGGACCTTCGAGTGTTCAAGAAATCGTCTTATAAAAAGTGTTAATCCTTGTTTCCGGCCAAAAATATACAAATCTTGAGCAAGACCAAAAAATTATTCATAGTGATAATAGTAGCAAGTTTGTCTAGGTGTGACAAAATTGCCTCCTTTTTCATGATGGATAAAATATTACCGTTCTCAAAATTTGCATATTTATGACCGCTACAAAGATTGTGACTTTTTTTGTAACCTGCGCATTTTGAATCAAAATAAATTTGTTTAGCTTCGAGTTTTTCATGTCGAAAAACCCCTGAATACAAAAATTCGGACGATTAGGAAAAAATTTTAAAAATATGAATTTTTTACCCTCGTTCCCCCCACCCCA
Organism: Acrobeloides nanus; assembly: GCA_900406225.1. Lineage (NCBI taxonomy): Eukaryota > Metazoa > Nematoda > Chromadorea > Rhabditida > Cephalobidae > Acrobeloides > Acrobeloides nanus. The sequence continues at coordinate 6,529 of OZJO01008234.1, forward strand.
AAAGAACAGTAGCCTAATTTTAGTAGCCGAATGAGGGGGCCGGGTAGCACATCAAAATTTTTCAATAAGAAACATGAATTTTCAAACATTTCAGAAAAATCATCAAAGGGACCATTATGTTTTGTAAGTTTTTCACCCCTTCGGGCCGAATGAGAGGGGCGCCCCTGTTCCCTTCATAAAATTACGCCACTATCTAAAGGTGTAAAAAAACTTAATCATCGAGTTCCTAATTTTTTAAACTTTCTTAATGAAACAACATACAGTTGAACCTCGATTTAGTGCCCCTGACAAGCCCGGCCCTTTTCTCCTTACTAAGAAAAGGACTCTCGATATAGTACCCCTCACAAGTTCCGAAACACGAGAAAATCTCGATTTAGTACCTCTCTCGATTTAGCGCCTCCCTCGATTTAGTGCCTCCTAGGATCGGTCACTGTGGAGGGGGGGGGAGGAGCGCTAAATCGAGGTTCAAATTTAGATAATTTTTGTATAATGACTTACTTTAAAAGTCTTCTACAACTGGATATCAACATTCAATAATATTATTTTAAAAAATAAGCTTGGTGTTAAATATTTAAAGAGTTCTAAAAAATGTAATTTTTAAAGATGAATAAATGGATATTTATAGGTATCATATAGCAAAACTGAGTATTATGCATATACATATTTGAAAATGTTAATTTCATAAAAATTTATTTCATTGGATAAATAGATCACAGATAATCTTAACAACAATATTATTTGTACCAAAAATAAACTCAACATATGTACATTTCATAAAAAAATTTACAAGGAATTGTGAATTTTATAAGTGTATTAGCTAAATTTTGCTCTTATAAGGCCTTTCATCATATCAAAACTGTTTCCATTGTCCGTCACATGAGTTATGGTGCCATTTTTCTTGCTACGCACTTCAAGATAGCCATGTTCATCTAAACCTTGAATAATCACTTGTTCTGGATCACCATCCATATCCACTGTGACCTCTTCTTGGCTAAAAATCAATTTTTTACTTCTACTAAAAATTAAGTCGCCTACCTATGCAGCCAATGTTGATAATATTTATGAAGAAATTCAAATCGACCTCTTTCTTCAAATAATTGGACGTATTCTAAAAAGAAATTATACAATTTTAGATAAGAAAATGCTATACCTTCAAACTTATTCATAAATTCTGCAATTACAGCTTCAATAATTAGTTTTTCACAGTAATCTGGAAGAATATCGTTGATACAAATAGTAGGTTTGGGGTTATCCACATTTAGGCCCATTCCTAAAAATGGCATTAAAGTCCATTTTTGCGACAAATATTAAAACTGCGGGCTGCGCGCAGCGTTGTTTTAGACCAAATTTGGGGTGGGGAATTTTAGAATGAGAGGATTTTTGGACTTTTTCTCAAAATTTTTCATTTTTCTTCCTGGAAAAATTTTCAGATTGGAGGGGGGGGGGGGGGGGGGGGGGGGGGAGTTTCCCATGCCTCCATAATTATGGGCTGAATGCACAGTTAAGATACATTCCATGAATAACAGGATAGTTAAATTTAAAAAATGGATAAAGTTGTGTTCTTGTTGTTTAGAAACAGAGACTGGTTCAAGCTAACAAAAAAATAGTTTCAAAAAATTTTGGAGCTCTTCCCCCTGGGGAGACGCAATCAACAGGATTCCAAAAACTGATACTTTTTTGAAGTAATTTTATGGAAAAATATTCTCTAAAGGCTTAGGCCTAGGCTTAGGCTTAATCTTAGGCTTAAGCCTAGGCCTAAGCCTAAGGTCAAGCCTAAGCCTAGGCTTAAGCTTAAGCCTTTAGAGGATATTTTTCCATAAAATTACTTTAAAAAGTATCAGTTTTTGGAATCCTGTTGATTGCGTCTCCCCAAAGAAAAGAGCTTCAAAATTTGTAATGCCAAAAAAAAAATTTTCTTTTTTTTCATCGAGCCCACCTTCTAGCTTTCGAGGAAACATATTCTCGAAAGCTAGAAGGATTTAATGATCATAAGACCATGCCTTTTATAGCTGAAGAAGTAACTACATATTTATATGAGCATCCAATCGAAAATCTACCCGAAGGTTTTGCGCATTACAAAAGAAAAATATGTAAAAAAATTTCTCATTCTGTTAGGGTGCTCGTTAGTCGTTGTCGCGCCCAAAAAACACTGTTAAAGGAGCTGTGAAACGTTGTCGAGCTCAATAAAACAACCCTGTTAAACGTTGTCGAACATTGTCGCGCGATAACGACTAACGAGCACCCTTATTGACTTTTTGAAAAAAATGTTCAATCAAGGAAAAACATCAAAAAAAGTTAATCCTCGCAGTGCAGCTGAAGCAATGCGCACTGCTCAGTTTTTTCGTAAATTTCCATTCTTACCTATCAAACACTGGAACACATCATTTTTACACGAGCTTTGCACTAAAATACCGCCAATTTTACTTTCTCTTTTGAAATATATGTCATTTGGCCATTTGATTTTTACTCCTGTTTCCTAAAACTTTTTTTAAACCATATATCCGATTTTTATGAATTACTTGGTCAGCAAGAGTGTTTATGGTATCAACAATAGCAGCAGCAACAATGTGTTGAATATAGCCCAAAAATTTTCCCAAATTGGAATTTATCGAAAGTTGGAAATTAAACGTGAATAGAGCGGACCCAGGTACGGATAGCCATTGGTTTCCGCTTCTGCCTAGAATTGAAATATTTTTTCTTTAAAGGTCAATGCCGTGTACCTACAGTTTTATGACAAAAATTTTTAAGTGAGAAAATGCGTCTCTGACACTGATTCAGGGAAGGTGATGGGTGTATTAAAGTGAAAATGGACTACACCCACTACTTTCCCTGAAACAAAGTCAGGAAAGCGTTTTCAAGGTTTGGGAATGCGCGCAATCGACTCCATCTAGAAAAATCTCTACGCAGCCGGATGTACGGCGCAAAATCGAAGTTTAGTCCATTTTCCTTTCAATATACCCACCACCTTCCCTAAATCAGGGTCAGGGAAGCGTTTTCACACTTCAGGAATGCGCACAATCCATTCTCCCCATAAAATTGCCCCTATATAAAAATATAAAAAATTAGTCAATTTGGAAAAAATTTTTAGCATAAAATTGTAGGTATGCGACATTGGCCTTTAAATGATATTTTTTGAAATTTTACCTCTACTTTTAGTCTGATGCCCAGCAACTACTACAATACCACTCATATCATTTGCCATTGTTGTTAGGCTAAAAATTTGAAGCTACTACACAATAGGGAGGGGGCTTTTTGCGATTTTGTGACTTTTCGCTTCAATACACAGACCTTCCCTGAACCAGGGAAGAGTTTTTTCGCTTCGAAAATGTCAAATTCAGATTCCCCGCATGTTTTTACCCCCTAGAGGGATCATTTCCAGAAAAAAAATTTTAAAAATTTTTTCACGCGGGTGGCCTTCCTCCTTATTGTGAAGTAGCTCCAAAAAATTCTGGGAAAGGGGTTGTACGCGTATGGTGAAGTCATAATATGGTGAATACCTTTTAGCAACTTCCATTGTCGATTCACAAACTGGTACATAAAGTAGCACCTTTCCTAACAATTGAGTCTTTAAAATACCAAAATATTCTTCAATATCAAAATTTCCATTTGGTATTACTGACTTATTTCTTCGACAAACTTCAATTGGTAAAAGATTTTCGTCCGCTTTTGGCAAAACATGAGGATTATTGGCAAGAACGATCGAAGGTTGAAGAAAAAGTATTGGTTTCTCTCCAATATAGTCCCCATAACGAATACCCTATAAGGTGAAAAATTAGTTTTATTGTTGAAAATTTAACCTACTTGCATATTCCACAAAATCCTATCTTGAGCAGCTATTAAATACCCTTTCGAAAATTCTATTGATCGGTGTTCTTTTGCTAACTCGATTCCAAGATCAACAAGTGCTGTTTTGAGCATTCCATTTTCTTCCAACAAATTTTCTATATCATAATCCAAAAAGATAACGTTTTCTTTATATAAAGATTTTCTGAAAGCTTCTTTCCACAGTGATAAGCTTTCTTGAGAATTTGGGTCATTCTGATATGCAAAAATCACTTTTCCGTTCTAAAAAGTAGGATACTACTAAAGATTAGTGACCCCACGGGTGTGTTCCTAAGTTGAACCGTACTGATCACTTTCAACATGAACCGTACGGTCAACCATACGGCTACCCATGGCCCCGTACGGGTGACCCACGGGGTCGTACGGGTGGCCTATGAAGAGCCGTACGGTTCACGGTTGACAGTAATAAGTACGGATCTGTACGATTGACAGATGACCGTACGGTTCAACCTAAGAACGCACCCCACGTAACGTGATTTTTTTTAGCTTTTTCCTTTGAAAACGACCTCTCTAGAGATAACTTTATGCGAGAAATCGATTACGCGTATTGACAAAACATGAAAATAATTTTTTTGGAAAATTAGTTTTCAAAAAATTTCAAAAATGAGATTTTTGCGACTTTTCGCATTAATACACAGGTCTTCCTTGGATCAGGGAAGCATTTTTTCTCTTTGAAAATGTCAAATTCGAATACCCGCATGTTTTTACCCCTAGAGGGGTCATTTCCAGAAAAAATTTTGAAAATTTTTTTACATGGGTGATCCCCTCTATTGCATAGTAGTTCCCAAATTTTTTCTCGTGGGCTTGTAACAAAAAAATTTTTTCAAAAAAACAAACCTTTTCTAAATAGGAATGCAATAAGTACGATACAAACTCATCAAACGGAATGACATTCAAAATGATTAAACAAGCCGGTTTTTCATCAATCCATGGTTGTTTGAAGAAAGAAATTAACGAAATTTGTGCTATTGTATTTGTATCAGGCAGGAGTATTTGTTGTAAAAATGATGAAAATCGATTGAATTTGTTCGCATCATCAGCGGTATAAACAAAGATCTAAATTGCCAATTTTTACTTTTGATATGATTGGCAAACAAAAAGTTACCGGGGGTGGTTTTTGGACAACGGAAGGCTTGGCTTTCTTTATAAGATTTAAAGCAGCTTCTTTAGATGGATATCCGTTAATGGATCCATTAGTAGGGCCGTTAGAAACTGGTTGAAATTGTATAAAAGCTTTTTGATCAAAAACTATAAAAAAATCTTCTTATATAAAACGTGTGATGTCTGCGTGAACTAACGTTTGAAAGTGTCAAACCCTTATCACGATATATCATCGTGGAGAGGACGAAATTCTAAGATTTTTTACTCCAAAATCGAGGGGTACCCCACTGGAAAAATAAAAATAAAACAATTTTTAATTTTCACGTTATAAACGTGTCACACCAAATAGTATGTCTAAGCAAGACTAATACTTGTTACTCAGACTAATTCGTTTTATGCGAATTTTAAGAGGGCTATATAAAGACGCGGGTGAACCGCTCGGAAGCGAGGCCGAGCGTTGCAGGCGCTCCTAAGCACTTCCCTCAATTAGGAAGAGCAAAAAGAAAAAAATGAGGGTTTTCGGTGCGAAAAAAAATTCCCAGTGTTATTTTTCGGTGAAAAGTTCAGGAAGGGGTGTTTTGGCGAAAAAATCGATTTTGGGGTGTAGGAGTCTATATAACCAGGAAAATTTTTTCGCCCAATTCCACCGGGAATCGATTCCCCGTGTGGGAAAACTCCCATAGAAGTGTAAACAGAAGAATCTGCGCTGAATTGGGGAAGATATGGCGATTTTTTCATTTTCAACATATTTTGAGTTGAAAATTTTTTAGTATTGACACAAAAACATACTCTATTCAAAAAGTTAACTTCACCATCCTCTTTTTAAGTACTGTTTACCGTCTCCTGGAAAAAATTTCATCGAAAAATATTAAGTTTCGAACGGTCGTTTGATGTTTTGAAACTTGACATCTCAAAACTTTTATGTTTTTGAGGATTTCTCCGAAAATATAAAGCCAATCCTGATAGTTTTGGTGTCGTTAAAAAGCTGGATTTCGTAGCAATCGACACTAAAATCATGCCTCTTTCTGGTTGAGGAGTAATGCATCGTTATTAAAAAATGTCGAAAAAACTGACAGGATTTGCTTTGTAGTTCCGGAGAAATCCTCAAAAACATAAAAACGTGTCGAAACATCAAACGCCTCCTGACAGGCAGACACAGAAACTAGATTTTAGAAAATTTATGATTTTTTTTTAGAATCTTCATCGCTTACCTGGGACATTAGAAAATAATAATCTAGTGTTTCTAATTTTTCTAATATAACGAAGAGTTTCCATTTGATAAAAACCTTAAAAAAAGTCTATATGTTTATATTGTTTTTCTTATCTTTTTTAGATCACAAAATATTTGAACAAATTTCAATGTTTGAGTAGCAAAATGCCAAAAAACAATCGTTTCAAAACTTTAAAATATTTAAAATAACACTTTAATATTTTTTATAACATATAATAATTGAAAAATTAAACAAACTTAAATTTTATAAGTTGGTTCTCATATGGGCTTAAGTAGTAGTATTCAAAGTCCATCTCCAGATGTGTGCCTTAAAAAATGGAACGATATCCCACTTGAAATAAAACTTGATATTTTCAAATTTTTGGACAGAATTTCGTTGGATACCTGCCTATTAGTTTCAAGAGATTCAAGAAAATTTATTGATGAAAATTCGCATTTATTGGGCAAACATGTTATTATCAAATTTTTTATTCAAACCAATGGAGAGGTTTCGTTAACTTGGTTAGAGAAGAAGAATAAATATAGTAAAAACATAGTTACTTATAAGGTAAGGTGTAAAATTTGGGGTTTTCTGTGGTGGGTCCTGGGGTTCTAACTGCAACACACTAACCTTTATTCAACCCAACAGCGCAACAGATTTCCGCCAGGTCTTCATTCGGTCTCGTGGAGTAAACGTTACTAAGGCTCTGAATTCTCGTGACGCTGAACTAAACGGTCTAAAATAGGGGAGTAAGCGCGGGTGCAAACCCGATAAAAGTGTCAAAAACCAAAACTTTCTTTAACTTTATTTGTTTGAATTTCGCAACCACAAAAACAATACTAAATCACAGTAAAAGTTTAGCAACACATTTCATAAATAATAAACATTTAAAGAAACAACGCAGGAAAGCTCTTTAGAGAAAGCTTTTCAAACTTTTACTTTGCAAAAACGCCGGCAGCAAGACTGGAAAGAAGTCAATTAACGTGGCACCGTATGAAAAAAACCGAACGCAAAGAACTAATGGAATAACAGCCAGCACAGAGTTCGCAATCGTTGCACCAAAAGCCCTTTCACAAAAACATGACACGATACAGGGGGAGGCAAAAGTCCTGACCTAGTCGGCAAAAAAATTGACCCAAGGGGCAAAAGTCTTGACGTTTCAAAAACGTGTTTTCTTAACAATTCTGAACGAGAAAATACCTTTTCAGCATTTTTGACAATGTCAGGACTTTTGTCCACCTAGGCCAGGACTTTTGCCTCTCCCTGTAACAACTCAATGCTCGATAAGATTGCGCTGAGAATAAAAACAAAACGATAACAATGTGACGTAAAAAAACGCAATAGATACAAATAAACTGGGAAAAGAGATGACAGAATGATATTATAAGGAACAGAGTTTTCACGCTAATATACAAAAAAAATCAAAACATAAAAATTTTATTCGAAATTGATCTTCTTTGGCGCCTTCTTTATAAATGCCTAATTCACCCTTTTTAGGAATTCCGAAATACACACATTCTTCAATTAGAAATTGCAGAGTTGGATGATGAAAAGATTAATTTATTGGAAAGAATCACCCAAGAATGTGAAAACACCTTGATTATAAAAAGTCTACATGTTTGTCTTTTTCATGAAGGTGCTTTTTCGATCATTTCATTGAGAAAACTATTCCCACATCTAATTTTCAATGTCGTAAAAGCAGTAGAAGTTGGTTTGGAAATTTCAAGCGGAGAAGTTTCTAGAGTAAGATAAATTTCCTTATTAAAAACAAACAAATTTATTGGGTTGTTCGATAAGTACAGGGTGTATCGAAAAAGATTGTACATTGGTAAGACAACTCCTTCGGTAAGAGTTCTATGAGATAACTTGTATCATGGTACCAGCTCATAGCATGTTCTCATAGCAAACCTTCGACAAGACCATAGACATCCTGAGACTAAAGCGGTAAACTCGAAGAAGAATCAAAATTATATTTTTTGGTCAAACTTCAGTTTTTAGCAAAAATTCGATTTTTTCCAAATTACAATTTTTGATAAAAATTCGATTTTTTTAGACCGAATTTCAAATTTTTGGCGAAAATTCTATTTTTTTATACCAAAATTCGACTCGATGATAACGACTATATTCAACCCTCTTCAGCAAGCCATCCTAAGCGGACTAGAACCAAAAATGTCCAAAATTTTCTTTTTTTTTCATAAAAACTAGTTTTTAAAATTTTTATTATTACTCTTATCAAGTTTCAATTAAATTATTTTAGCTAGCTTTAACACAAACTTCATTATCAAGAATGCCAAACCATACCAAATTTTTCAACTTAAAATTAGAATGTTTCCAAGATAACTTAAATCGTTTGATCAATATTTTTGAAAACCCTCAAATTGAATTTATGAATCGAGAAACAATCACAGTAAAATATCATGAACCCATAATTGAACTAATGGAAAGATTGCTTCAAGTAATTTTTTATTTTAAAATTAACTCCAACCCTCTCCGTGAGTGGGGGGGGGGAACTTTGGTTTCTTTTGTTTATAATCTTTTTAGACTTTTAACAATCATCAAAACCCAGGATCACTTTTTCATAGAACTCTTATACGATCCCAGTATATAGCTCAAAATGCTATTAAAACTTTTGCTGAAGGTCATCTCTTTGTTGAAAAAGAAAATGACACTTTCATGTTTAAACGAGCCGATGGATGGGTTTTGGAAATCTTTAGAACTGAGGCGTTAGTTATGGTTTTTCATATAGCATATCCGGATGAAAATGAAAAATGTCTACGATGCCACAATTATTACTCTTTTAATTTTTTGTAATTAGTGTGAATTTTAATAAAAGAATAGTCCGTAATACCTTGTCAGAGGGGTCCATATTTTCCAAAAATTGCTGGGGACAGTGGTGTAAGCATGAGGCGGGGGGGGGGAGGGTAGATGCTCTCTAGTGGGTCGAAATTAAAAAATCCCTATCATAAGGGTCCCCTTATGTTTTTGAGAATAATAGCCTTTTTGGGGAAGTTCCCCCTAGTCGACCCTTCTCCCTACATCACTGGGGGAGGGGTAACTTCGAAAATTAGAGCGTACATTTCTGAACCCCTGCTCAGGTATGTAGTTCGTTCAAGTATTATATGGGTAATTTTATGCGAAAAAGCGATTGTCAAATCTCTTTTTGTATAACGGCTGGTAGAAAACCAAGGTCGATGATGCGAGTGGAATAGTAGTATAATTTTATTCTCAACAATTTCGGCGTCTACGCCTGCTTCAGGAGCTGTAAAAATAAGTATACAATACGTGAAAAAGACACAAATAATAATAAACAAACAAGTCCGATAAATTTAGCAAGAAATTTTGGCACTATAACTTTCGCCAGGTAACTTTCGCCACTATCGTGTCAATAAACATATTTATTTATTGAAAATCAGGCAACAGAATAATTTCAGAATAATTGAGTTGCCTGATTTGCAATAAATATGTTTATTTATTAAATATTTTTAGCAATAAAAGAATTATTTAAAGCAAGTTATTCGCTTAAATTATTTAAAACAAGATATTCATAGTTACCGTAAAAACTGTAACATACACCCCGGGGCGTTAATTTTTCAACCCCACTATAGGAGGGGCGTTATTTAGGGGAAGCGTTTATTTTTCAACCCTTTTTTTATACACCCAGTCACCAACATCATTGTATGTCTTGTTCGGTCATTTTGATTATTTTACCTAAGAAAGGGATCGTGATATAAAAATTCTCATTAAGAAAAGAGAGAAAAAACATGATAAAAAACGCTATTCGCTCAAGTTTTAGATTTGTTGTGCATTTTTAACGGTTTCGGCCATATCTGGGGGTGTTGATTTTTCAACCCCCTGAAGAGAAGGGGCATATTTTACAGTATTTACGGTGTCACCAAGAGATGGTCCACCCAAAATTTCACGCATATAACGATAAGCTCGGAAAACAATAGTCCAAAACCAGATTTCAACAGCTTCACTAATTATCAAAATTACCGTATATGTGAAGCAAATGGTGCGGACTTCTAAAAAAAGATGATTTAAAACAATCAGAATTCATATATTACCATCACGAGTCAAAGTTCCTTGTTCAGTTGCTTCTTTGGTTAATGTGTCGATTAGCGATTGAGGTAAAATAATGCCACATACTAGGAAAGTAAAAATGGCAATAAGGCAGATAATGATACCAAGTGCCTAAAATTACATTAAAAATACTAGAGTAAAAGAAGCAACACCCTTATGTTTATTTCATTGCAAGGAATAAAACAAGTGAAATTGATTTATTCGTTACGACTAGAGTAGAATTTGGAGCGGTTACTCCAAGACTCCCATGGCTCGGTGGTACTAGGTTTGTTTCAGACGTCTCTCAAGGCTGGTTCAAACTCTGCTTGAGGCAAAAAGATTTTGTAACGTCTTCGGATGACATGAACTGTTGATAGTTCTTTCTACCCAGCTTATAGGCGGCACAAGGTCCGAAGTAGCCAAAGGAGCCAGAAGAGGTCTCAGGCTAAGTTTGGGCCCTCTCGAATTTTCTAGAAAAATTTTCTGAAAAAACCTAGGGGGCCTGGATGTGCGAATAATAGATTGAACACTTCTCTATATAGGCATTTTCCAAAAAGGTTGTTTTGCCCAAAAAGCATAAGGAATCAAGTATGATTGAGGACTTTTTAAAAGAATTTTAAAATTTCGGTCCACTAGGGGCATCTACCCTCTCCCTTTCCCTATGCCACTGGGCTCAACTGGACTGTTATCGCCTCATTCTAAGTCAAGACAAGCGTAACTGAAGAATTGTAGTCTTATAATGTGCTTTTTTCCTACTTGCATAACAAGATATGGGATGTAAGCCCAAGCCTTCTCTTGTCGATCAGCATAGACGACCAACGCACATGCAACAATTACAACCATGATAATGATGCTATAAGCACTAAGGATATTACCAACAATTTTATAACAAAACAGTTCAAGAACAACGTTGAAAACAATGCTGATGATAGCAATAATCAAAGCTCCTTGCTAAATTTTATTTGTTTTTTAAACAAATTTTTTATTGAACCTAACCTTAACATGACAACCACAATAATATTTCAAATATTCGGGATCGTTAATGCCTTGGTTTCTTGTCAATACAGAATACATGATTCAAAGTCTAAATGTTAAGTTAAAATTTTACATCCACTTAAGCTCCAGAGGGCTCAAAAATGCCTTCATAAATCCTCTGAAGCCTCTAGATCCTCCGGGGCTTCAGTAGAGTCGACTTCAGTAGAGACCAGTTTTCGAGATCTTGGCGTCAAACGTGCATAAAAGCAAGTATAAAAAATGTACAGAGCGATTTTTTAGTTTTCAGATCAAAAAGAAGTAACACAACGATTTTCATGGAAAATCGACCGTTGTGGGAGTTCTGCTTTTTCGTTGTGGAAGTTCCTAGAACCCTTTAAGCACCTCTCCCGTAACTATAGTTGTTTTGCTAATATTGTAAGTACCAATCAAATTTTAGCAAAAATGAAGGAAAGCAACGTCATATTGGATGCCTCACTCGAATGAAGTGATCAGGAGGAAAAACTTAAGGCTCAAAAACAATCAAAAGTCTTACTCATTGTTTACAAAAAAACATTAATCGCGTCACTTCATTTTTCATCCAGTTTAAGAGACACTTTCTTGAACACTCGAAGCTCCCAGGCGACATTGCAGAAAAGTTCTCGCCCGTCCTCGACCTGAAATGTTTTTTTATATACTCGGTGAGTGAGTAAGTAAAAATTACTGTTGGAAGTAGCCCCCGTAGCCTTCGTGATTCCGGAGATATGCATATGGGCTATTTGGCCATATTGCCATTTTTTACCCAAAAGTTTTAATGGACAAAGTGTACCTTAATTAAATCCAATTTTTACAATCAAGGTATCGTTGGGAAGCTGGTGATCTGCGCTACATAATGGTATATTAATTTTCCCAAAAACATCATTTTTTGGCTGATAAAATTACGTTTTTCTAAAAAAAATTCCCTAAAATTCGACCCCCAAAAATGTCGTTTTTGGCACTAAAACCTTTCATAGATGTCTGGTTGGGCTTAGATTGACCTATAAAAAGTTGCAGCCAAATCTCCCCTATCATCCTATGAACAAGTTAAAAAAAAAGCGATCCCTCCAAAATGTCTCCATGCCTCTAACTGAAGGAGGTAAAAAATTGAAAATTCTTTAAATTTCTTTATTCTTGAAAATTCTTTAAATTGGCTAAATTTGCCATAATTTATATATATTCAGAAAATTCATGAAAAATGGAGCATTTTTTGTTTTTACAGTAAACTCTGAATCGCTACCGTTGTCAAGATAATCGCGTTTGAAGTTGACGATTTTTTACATTTTTAAATTCCCGCAACTTTTTAAAATTCTCGCCAAAGACCCTGATTATCAATGTTTGGACTGGTTCTTTAAACGAGCCGATGGATGGGTTTTGGAAATCTTTAGAACTCAGGCATTAGTTATGGTTACAGCATATGTAGTTCGTTCAAGTATTTTATGGGTAATTTTATGCGAAAAATCAATTGCAAACATAATCAAAACATGGAAAAGCTTCACTAAATCATAATTGACCAATTTTCGCTTCAATACGCTTATAACTTTTCTAAATCAGAGTAACGTTTTCAAGGTCCAGAAGTGTGCGCAATCGATTTTTCACATAGAATCTTCCTCAGAGGATAACTTCTACAACGATTCGAAGCAATTCTAACAATCCGGGGATTTATTGCTCAATTCAATAGTAGCGTTAAAATTGCGTTCTATAAACTCCTTCATATAACAATAAGCTTTGTAGATGATATTCCAAATCCAAAATAAAAGCAAGTTAACAATTGTAAAAATTATTGCTAACAGAAAACATAAATTACGAGCATCTAGAATTTAACAAAATCGTGCGGTGCATTCTTTCCTATTGCCAGAAATTTAAGGTGAGGGCATACATTATCAATGGGAGAGGGGAGGGGAACTGTCCCCCCTCGTGTAGCTAGCATCGAGCCAAAAATTAAGATTCATATAACCTCGGAGTTCCAAGTCTCAAAGCTATATAGCCGAACCAAAAAATTAGATGGCCTTTTTTTAGTCGACAACATATAGCCCGAGGTAGCTTGTCCCCCCCCCCCTCCTTGTTCATGTATGCCTGACAGCCCGAGATCGGTTCCCCTTGCCGTCCAAAAGTTTTTGCCTTTTCTTAAAAATTTTTTATTTCCTCAGGATTAGAGTTATAGCAGCTAATTTTGTTATTTCTATAGGGTTATCGTATAGGGTATGCTCTTTCAGAATCTATAGGACTTTTGGAAAAATTCATATGTCACTGCATTTCCCTTGGTAGGTAGTGCTAGCCACGGGACAATTTTCAAATCTCAATAATAGTCAACGTAAAAAACTTGTGCGATATAATTTTATTGTAAGCTTAATGGTACTAAATGAGCTAGTGTTAATTGTTGTGCCAGATTTAATATTAATTCTTTGGCCAAATAATAGTTTTGCTTACGTTCTTTTCATGTTGACTCTAACAAAAGGTATAGTTCATTTCACACATGGGGGGGGGGGTCTTTCGTAAAAATTTTCAACACTACATATTTTTACCCTTAATCTCAATTTTTTCGACTTTTTGGATGCATCTAAAACAACATGCATTTTGGTCGCCGCTTCGTGGCGACCAATACTACATATTTTTAATCTTTCTGATGAATACTACTACATGTTTTTCGTATACGATATACGAAGGCTTGCCCCTGTGTGGTTCATTTCCCTGAATGATTTTAAAAAGTTCGTCCACAGATTTCGTAGGTCAGTGATTGACAGATAGTGTTACACAGGTTAATTTTGGGCTCGCGGATACGAGTAATTTTTCAGAATTTTCCCACATTTTTGTCAGAACCCCTGATCATCTGAACCCGCGTGCCCAACGTTACTTAAAACCTACTTCGCGGACAGGTCCCCCTTGTTCCCCTTGCGAATGGCACTGGGTATACTTTTTCCATATTCAACTGCTTCTCCTTTCTCTAAAAAAATTGTTCTCTGAGTATAACTTCTAAATCTTGTTAAAAAATAATATTCCTTTTAGGATTGGTAAATGTTTGCATAATAATATTTACTCAAAAAGAGCTTAAAATTTATTGCTTTAACCTAATTGCTAGATTAATATGCCCTTCAAAGTTAATGAAAAACGCTTCAGTTGTACAAGTTGCAACAATCGGAAAGAAAAATTCAATTAAACCTTTGGAATAGTATAATTTTGCGTCATTTAACCGCTACAAGAGTGTAGCCCCCGGCGAGTACCGTTGTACTCATGTCTGCGTTAGCTGTTTAAGCTGCCGCTAGGTTCTCGGAGAGAGCCTCTTTATGCAATTGTTAGTCTTTTAGTATTTGTGCACAATAAATAGTTTATTAGTCAATTCTGATTAAAAAACCGGCATGCACCTAACATTCAAAACGGTGTATGCCATGGATTCAACTTATTGAGACGAGCAAAACGAGTACCATATCATGATGAAAGGATTCATACCCTGTCCATATAGTCAAGTGGTAAAGCCTCAGACTTTCAGTTTATAAACTCGGGTTCGAATCCGGGTTGAACCATAAGTTTTTGCTTTTACATAAAATTGACAATCAATTGATCTCTGGCGGGGCTCGAACCCGCGCTATACATAGCCAAAATGCATAAAAATGAAAAATAATAACATAAAATACTCTAGACATAAAAACAGGAATATGCAAAAAATTTCATGCAAAAGTAAAAAATTTTGGTTCAATCCGGATTCAAACCGAGCCTATAAACTACTAAAAGTTCGAAGCTTTAACCACTTGGCCATATAGATAGAATATGAACCCTTATGATATGATACTCATTTTGCTCGTCTCAACGAGTTGTATCCAATAGCATACACCGTTTTGAATTTTAGGTGCATGCCAGTTTTTTTTCAATCATTTTCCCGCGCCGTGATAATATATATGTTGTCATTTAATAAGGAAGATATGGACAATACATAAAATAAATTATTGCGTTTTCTCATGCAATCGATGTAAATCCATTTGAAAACATGGAAAAATAAAAATCAACGATTCGATGTACCAATGGTATTTTTAAACATTGCAAAATATAAATTACTTTCTGCATTTTTGTGTATAACTGTTATTTCATTGGATTTAATTTTTCTTCGAATAATTTTGTACAGTGAAGGTATTACAAGAGTATATATGCACGGTATCTAAATTTTAGTTCACAAGTCAGAAGTTAAAAACCAAGGGGTGTACTTATCTGGGATATAACCAGTGGTGTAAGCGTGAGGGAATACTCCGAGTACGTACCCCTCACTGCCCGAGAGGAAAATCCGAAAAAATCATAAAAGTCTCAATATGATTTGGCCAACCAAATGCCTGTCAAAAATTATGTATTGAGTTGTACCATAATTTTTGGACTGTTGCTATTTAATGGAATCTTTACAAAAATGACTCTTATAGGAATTTTTCTATGGAAAGAATCGATTGCGCGCATTGTCAAATCGTGAAAATGCTTTCATGATCCTAATTCAGTGAAAAGTGTAGTTGTATTGAAGCGAAAATGAAGCAACATTGACTTTCGTCGATAAAACGGCTGTATAGGGGTTTTTCTAGTCGAGGGAATTGTTTCGCACATTTCTAATGCATGAAAAAATTTCCCTGATACTGACTTAAGCGAATTTAAACGATTTGCATTATGAAACCTTTTTAGAGAGTATACCCATTGTATGGGTACCTTCCTGTGGTTAAAATCAACAAATTCCTTCAGATTCGAGTTCCCCCATGTCGAAAAACCCCGAGTAGAAAAAATCATCAGATTTGTAGAACTTTTTGAAATTTCGATTTTTCAAAAGCCCAAAAATTATGGTACAACCTACATAAGCGTTTCCTTATTGGTTTTGGGTTGGTACCCTCCCTAGCAATTCTACTAACCCTTCTGCCTAAGTTACGGGGTATCTCATTAAGCCAGGCCAAAAGCAATCCTTATTCCTAGTCCCAATGATAAAAAATTGTCCTTTATCTTCCCTCCTAATCTTTTGTAAAGGCATTACCGTGTTCGCGCATTCTATCAAAAACCAATAAGTTATTGGATATACGCCTTTAAAGAAAACTCTGATTGTCACTGTAGATGCTAAATAAAGGCAAAATATCATAGAATGAGCTATGGTTAAAGGCAATATAATGCTCATAGTTCTCGCATTTTCGTATTGTTGGTAGGATTGTTTAAGATGATCGTGAGAAAATTGTATTTTTACAAGCCTTCTAAATTAAAATTTAAAATACATTATTAAAATAAAATGTATCTACAAGATGCGATGCACGTTTTTCGATGCGCTTTACAAATGGCGTTGTTATTTTCAAAAATTTCTTAAGGGAAAATTCAGGTTTTCGCTTCAATATACAGACTTATTCAAAAATCATGTAAATATTTTCAAGATAAAGTCGGTCACGTGATTAGTAACTTGCAAAAAAACGCGTATAAAAATCTTTTTCCTATGCCGATATCATAGGTCGGCAAGGGGGAGTCTCCCCCCTGATTCACTCACTCATGGACCCAAAATTGAGGGGGGACCACCTCATGACCCCGCTGAACAGGAAGGGGACCATCTCATCGGGCCCCCCACCTTGCCGATCTAGGGCAGAGATATCAAATTTCATTGTATATTCATCTAGATCACCGGCGGTGGGATACTTGCGGACGGACATTTGCAGACGGGACATTTGCGGACAGACATTTGCGGACGGACATTTGCGGACGGGACATTTGCGAACGAAACGTTTGAAAAATTCAATTTTTTGAAAAATTTGAATTTTTCAAACGTTTCGTCCTCAAATGTCCCGTCCGCAGATGTCCGTCCACAAATGTCCCGTCCGCAAATGTTCGTCCGCAAGTATCCCACCGCCGGATCACCCTGTATAAACTTACTTTTTGAAATAATCTTTATTTTTAATAGTGATACCAATATCAATTGCCAAAACAAATAAATCCACTAGTATCAAAGATGAATATTCGATTATCCACCGATTTGCATTTACAGATGTTGTCATAACACAATATAACATAACTTTGTTTAATTCATCCCCAAAAAACATTAAATAATTCCATGAGATAAATGTTGCAAACTGAAAATTTACATTTTAATAATCTGACAAGCTTTACCAAACATATAGTGCTAATAACTCCTAATTTTATCCCAGCAGATTCATATTTTGCTGGATATAATATAGCAATGGTTCGTTCGATGCATAAAACAACGTGTAACCATGTAAACCCAACGATTGCAAAATTCATGCCGTCTCGAAGTAAAATGCATTGCCAAAAATAAAGTTTCAGATTACAAGGATCAGAATAAGTATAATAACTTATCTAAAAATATAGTCCTTATTGAAGAAGTACGGAGTGAGGCAAAAAAAGCGCTTTTTGTGATTTTTTACGTGAATTGGAACCCGAGTTTTTTTATAAAAATGATCCCTTTAGAGGTAATTTGATGCAAGTAATTAATTGTGCGCATTCCCGATGCGCTAAAATGCTTCCCTACCCTGATTCAGGTACATCGGTGCAGTAGCGGTTCTAGGATTTCATTTGGAGAGACAACTGGAGGAGCAAAAGGTAAATACCTCATTTTTCTAACGAATTTTTGCAAAAATGACATTTTTCTTAAAGGGAGGTCCAAATTAGGGCCCTTTCCAAAAAATTTTTTTGAAAAATAACTTTCTAAGGGTAAAAATAGGGTGAAAATCGATTGCGCACATCCCCGTTGCGTGAAAATGCTTCCTTCACCTTGTTTTCGCGAAAATAGCACTATTTTTAACGTAAAATAGTGCTATTTTTGCGAAAACAGGGTGAAGGAAGCATTTTCACGCGACGGGGATGTGCGCAATCGATTTTCACCCTATTTTTACCCCTAGAAGTCATTTTTCAAAAAAAATTTTTTCACCCCTATTTTTAATCCTTTAAGAAATGTTCGGTTTTGAGGGGCTTCCTCCCTAACCTCTCCCTGGATCCGCCACTGCATTGATATCAAATCATTCAGTTTTCGCTTCAATAAATCCACCCCTTCTTGAATCGGAGTCAGGGAAGCGTTTTCGCGCTTCGGGAATGTGCACAATCAATACCCCGATAAAAATATTCCTATTGGGATAATCTTTTTAAGAAAAAATTTTGGGTCCCAATTCACGTAATAATCACAAAAAATGCTTTTCTTTCCTTCACCCTGCAGATAATCTTGTCAAAGATTTCGTATGCCTCAGTGTGATAAACCGTCCTATATGTCAAGTTAAAAACGTTGAAGACACAAATCCGCTCCCGCCAGAATATCATTTTTAGAATTTTAACAAAATTTTTATTTTTTTCGTTTCGCCAAAAAAGAAAAAAAGAAGAAATTGGAAAGAAATTTCGCACCGTAAAAATGAGAAAGAATGCGAAATAGAAAATGAAATTTCAATTTTCGTCATCAGAACCCAACGACGAGGGAGGGACAAATCCAACTATTATGCTTACTTGGTGATAAAATTGCAAACTTAAGTCAGAAACAGCATGTAATAGATATAAAAATATAGCATTTGCGATTATAATCTAAAAATTATTTAAATATTTATTAATAGTAGAGAAAATCTCTTACTCTTAAATTTTTATGAATAGACATTTTGCTAGGACGAAAACATTTAAATGGCAAATTTAATATAACTACAAAAATGCTTGAAATTGATAAAGTAATTTGTACATAGTGTATAATATGAATAAAAATCGATTTAGCAAAAAGTTCAGCATTTTCACAAGTTGTATCAATAAATGGACTTGTATAATTGAACTCCATACTTTTAAAAAGAAAACAAGTTAAACTTAAAGCTACAAAAAATTTGAATTAATGATTACCCCAAATTTAAAAGATATAGGAAATTTTTAAATTAGGCAAAAGTTTTCGGACCCGACCGGGACTCACCGTCAAGTATTCACCAATTAACGGGTATCATTTGTAGGTCTCGGTAGCACAATAGTAGTGCTTTTGGACAGTAGCCAGAAGTCCGAGTTCGAATCCCAGTCGGGTCCAAAAACTTTTGCCTAATTTAAAAATTTTCTATATTTCCACGTTCTCGGTGTGGTTAATCCGAGCTCCACTATCTCCAAAAATGAATTTAAAAGATATGGAATATTTACGCGCTAATAAAAAGTTAATTCCTTTATTCATTTCCTAATTTAATAAAGTTTGAAAAATAAAGTTATAGCCTGTTTCAAAAAGAGATACTATAGAAACTTCCCGACCCCAGTTATGAGCGATTTCATCCGATTTGGCAAGTTAAGCAACTTGGGCCCGCAGGTTCGATCCCTCTAGGAACCAATTCCTTTTGCAGTGTCCAAAAACGAATAAAAATTTTTGCCTAGAATGAATTCAAGATGAAAAAAATGCAACTCAATTTGTTTAGCAACCGTATCGGAAACGGGAAATAATAGAGACGGAAACCGATCATTTGAATTTGGAGCTGATAATTTGAAGTTCTCATTGATACTAGAAAATTTCAATTATTAATTGTTAGGTTCTATTTTCTGCTTTTTTATTTCTGACTTATCGCGTCATAATCGTGTCTGTACCTGTGATTTGGGATACTATTTATAAATAAATCATTTCCCGTATAAAAACGATAATTGCATTTATTCCATATAGCACAAAATGGCGTTCGAATAAGTTTGAAAAATAAAGTTAAAAAAAAGCAAAAATCAGTGAGTTGAATTCAAGATGAAAAAAATGCAACTCAATTTGTTTAGCAACCGTATCGGAAACGGGAAATAATAGAGACGGAAACCGATCATTTGAATTTGGAGCTGATAATTTGAAGTTCTCATTGATACTAGAAAATGTCAATTATTAATTGTTAGGTTCTATTTTCTGCTTTTTTATTTCTGACTTGCCACGTCATAATCGTGTCTGTACCTTGATTTGGGATATTATTTATAAATAAATCATTTCCCGTATAAAAACGATAATTGCATTTATTCCGTATAGCAAAAAAATGGCGTTCGAATAAATTTTTCATACATTTTTATTTATAAGTAGGGATGTACGTTCTAACCTAAAAAATCGTACAAGGTCTCCGTGAAAAAAAGTGTGCAGCGCATTTTTTCAAACTTTTTTAGTTTTTAGGTAAAATTGTAGATTTAATATCAGAGTTGTATTTAGGATACAATAAAAATAGTTGCAAAAAAATTTTTAATACTATTTCTAGGGTGGTTTTTGACGATACCTTGAAATTGCCTGTTTGACCCCTTTTCTAATTTTTAAAGCAGTTTATGCATAAATTTTCTGAACAGCTTATGATTTTTTCGACTTAAATATAATCATTTATGCTTGTAACAAATATTTTTTATCAAATTTCCTATGAATGCTTAAAAGTAATATGACAAAATCTTATAATAATGTATAAATACACCTTTTTTCAATTCTGACTAATACTAGAATTTTAGAAAAAATTCGCTATCTCGATCAAATTAGATCGTTGAACTCTGTTGAACTGGGAAATAATTAAGAGACATTATCCGAATATTTTAAGCCATAAACTAGGTTCTATATCCATGTCGATTTTAAGTTTAGGTTTAATTGTACCTCCGTTTTTGAGTTTACCTATTATCATTTAGTATTTTGTGCATATCTCATCATAGGAATTGAATTGAGAGCTCGTTGACCACTCATTCTGTAGCTGGGAATCTGCGCTACAATTTTTATGCGGACACCTATAGCAAGTTTTCGCTTTAAAAAAGTTATACCCCAATTTTGAAGCATACCCTGATTTTGTGACCTGGCATCCGACAAAGGTTGACATTTTTTACCCTGCTAACGGCATTTTCAAATTTGCTCAAAAATGATCAGAAATTGTTCGTCATAGCCAAAAACAGTAAAACAACACAATTTTGGACAAAAATAGATGAGTTAACATAGGTTTTGGGGTAGCCTGAAACGCTAAAAACATCAAACAATGGGCAAACGGACTAGTTTTGCCATAATCAGGGTCAAGAACAAGTTTTTAGGCTTTAGAAATGCGCGCAATCGATTTCTGAGGCCCGATTCTCTACTAGTGAAAAAAACCTCATCGAAAACGGTGTTTCCTGTCAAGATATCGCCCGATGCACAAAAATCACGATGCTTCCATGTAAATTGCGTGTACGTTTTGAGATTTTTCAAGTCAATTTAAGAGACAATATCTTGAGATTTCGAACCTGAAAAATTTTCTTCCCACGATAATGACAAAACCTAGCAAATATTAAAGTAGAATGTTCGAAACAATTTTTAAAGCCGTTCTCGACCAAATTCTCGAACCCTCAAAATTCTTTTAGGAGCTTAGAAGGTGTACTACCCCCCAATTTTAAGCCATTTCGAAATTTCAAACGAGTATAACTCCGTGAAATCGCACTTTTATGGCCTAAAAATGGCATATATCGATGAGATACACTCTCCCGAACATTCCTGTAAATTTTCATTGAAATTTGAGAACCTTCGATTTTTGCCCCCTATTTTGACTTGGCACTAGGTTCTATAGGGGCAAAAATAGAAGGTTCTCAAATTTCAATGAAAATTTACAGGAATGTTCGGGAGAGTGTATCTCATCAATATATGCCATTTTTAGGCCAAAAAAGTGCGATTTCACGGAGTTATATGCGTTTGAAATTTCGAAAAATGGCTTAAAATTGGGGGTAGTACACCTTCTAAGCTCCTAAAAGAATTTTGAGGGTTCGAGAATTTGGTCGGGAACGGCTTTAAAAATCGTTTCGAGCATCCTACTTTAATATTTGCTAGGTTTTGTCATTATCGTGGGAAGAAAATTTTCTAATGCCGGTAGGTGCGAATTTTTAAGATATCGCCTCTTAAGCGAAAATAAAAACGTTTTTGATGCGATTTTTTCAGTGTAATCCATTTTTTACCCCAAAAAACAGTTTGCAATTGAAATTATGATGAAAAAGGTGTGTTTTTAACGAGTTTGAAAAACTCACGTACGTCCCTAGTTATAAGTTTAAAAAATAGTACCGGGAGGCAGGCACGTAACAAGAATCCAGGTTCGGGGGCAGTCTATACATCTTTATCCTTGTTTAGGGATTTTTATCCCTTGGTCCCTCTTTACGATTAGGAAAAATTTTTCATTTTTCCGATTTCAGGGAAAGGGGAGTTAGTGAAAATTTGATTATTTTTGGTGTAAAATCATAATGGGATTGATAATTCAGGAAGTAACAATAAATCAGAACATTTTTCCCAAATCAGAACATTAAAAATAAATCAGATTCTCCTTCCA
>OZJO01008238.1:0-10290 GCA_900406225.1 Acrobeloides nanus
CCATTTTAAAGACTTCATTTCACGATAGACTTTCATAAAAATATACAAGAAGATAATGTAAGAGATAGTATGGATAAAGATAAATGTTATAGATAGGAATTTGTAAAATTCTTCCAATATATTAGAGAAAATTAACATAGTCTCATCAAATCGATAGATTTTCTATGCGTAGAGCCAGTTTCGTTATAAGTGTTACGTTGAAGCGTATTATTCACCTGTTTTTTCGGAGAACAAAACTTATTTCATTTTTTTGCTCTTGAGGAAAGCAAGTGTTTAAAGGCACAAATATAGCGCAAAAAAGTCTGAAGATTGGCATAAAGCTTGAATAACTCTAAATGATGTTAAGCTTTTTTATAGAATCTGAAGCAAAATCATCTGAGCACTCTCCTACAAAAATCGCATCGAAAATGACCGATTGGATGACGAGAAACCCTCAAATCAATAATAGTCCCAACATACTAGGACACCCTGTATGTACCTATAATATACACAAATATATACAACTTCAATCTTTAAGACGACCACAAATTCGGATTCCTCACCTAGAAAAACTTTAAGAAAATGACCAAAACCATTTTTCTAGCCTTCAGGGATCATGAGAAAATCTTAAAAATGTACTTTTGTTTTCGACCCTTAAATTTTGTTTTTGGTCCAAAAATGAGGGTAATATTTTTCAAAAGCCGATATCTCCATGAGGGAAAAAGATTTTTCGATACAGTTTTCGATTTTGAATCGTTTAAGCACTAAATTAACAAATGCAAAAAGAATTAATGTTATCGGACTATCGCTTTCTATCAGCTTCGATCCCCCGGACACAAAGATATAAAAGTTACAGTCGGTCCTCGGGATGTTAAGAGCCATCTTCGATATTTCTAGACATTGCTTCTTACAGGGGGTGTTTTTTTGCGACCATTTGGGAGAAAAATTTTTTTTCGTAAAAATGACCCTAATGGGGGTAATTTGATGCGAAAAATCGATTGCGCGCACTCCCGAAGCGTAAAAACTCCATTTTGACCAAGTTTTCGTGAAAAATTGCCTATTTTTTTCGCTCTTTTCGTCACAAAAAATAGGCAATTTTTCACGAAAACTTGGTCAAAACGGCGTTTTTACACTTCGGGAGTGCGCGCAATCGCTTTCTCGCATCAAATTACCCACAAAAGGGTCATTTTTACGAAAAAATTTTTTCTTCCAAATGGTCGCAAAATGCACCCATCCTTTAATAATAATGATCTTGTGTTCTATTTTGTTGCTATTATTAACAAACAAGAGAAATTAACTTTCTCTATATGACGAACCATAGATTTCAAACTTAAAATTTCAGCTGTTGCCGCTAAAAATGGATAACATTTATCTTACACAAACAACATTCGAGTTGCTCCATCCCACATAAATGAATAAAAATAGACTACACATTAGTGAAGCTCAACCCTATTAGGGGTAATTTTATGCGAGGAATCGATGGCTCACATTCTCGAAACGTGAAAATACTTGAATATTTTCGAAAAAAAGTTGTCGAAAAGTCGATAACTCCATGGGGGAAAAAGATTTTTCGACGCAGTTTTCGAATTTGAATCGTTTAAACACTAAATTAACAAATGTAAAAAGAATTCATGTTATCGGGCTTAACTATCATTTTTTATCAGCTTCCGAAAACTTGTCCCATATATGGGGCAGCCGATATTAAAGGGTTAAAGGACCGTTTTGGACAAAAAATTTTATAAGAAAGTTCACGTTGTGGCGATCAACTTTTGCTTTGGAAGTAAATTCGAATTCGTTAGCCACTAAGAGATAAAGCGAATCAAAATTGCATAAAAAATTTAAACGAGTTTGTGTATTGAAACGAAGGGATTGGCGCGAAATGCCTGATCATCAATATGATCTGTGTATTGAAACGATGTATCAAATTCAATAGATTTCTATTTATTTTTGTTGCCAATCGATTGTACTCACGAAGAGCTATCCAACGAGTGTTCGATGTCCATTATTTCGTATGTTGGTAAGTGGAGATAAAAAATGGGGCCAAAAAATTTATGACTTTATTTATTATTTTACGACTACCCCTATAAACGTGATGTCGATCGTCTTCTATCAACGTTTAGTTGTTGGTGTTTAATGAGTCTTCTTTCATCGTCCCCTACAACTTTTGTTTTAGCGTCGAGGGTTTAAATCTATCGTTCCCGAAATAAGAGTAGGAGGAGGATCAAGATCAGTCGGCACAATAGCAAACATTTCGTCCAAAAACCATTGTTCTCATTAAACACTAACATCATTAAAACCAATTATTTTGAGCAAACATCATACTTTAACAGGAACAAATTTTCATTCAAAATTAATATATGTATTTGTATTGAATCTGCACACTGGTGTACGATTCTCTGCAAATTCAATTAAAAACGTTCTGCAAAATTTTTTCGTTTTGATTGCACTAGCGGAGTGTAGCGACAGTACTTTGAGTTTTACTAACGTGTAGTCTATTTTCATTCACTTATGTGGGATGGAACAACTGTAATGTAGTTTGTGTAAGATAAACGTTAGCCATTTTTAGCGGCAACAGCTGAAATTTTAAGTTTGAAATCTATGATTCTTCATATAGAGAAAGTTAATTTCTCTTGTTTGTTAATAATAGCAACAAAAAAATAGAACGCAAGATCATTGTTATTAAGAGGCAATGTCTCGAAATATCGAAGACGGCTCTTTACACCCCGAGGACCGACTGTAACTTTTATATCTTTGTGTTCGGGGGATCGAGTTGGTTACAAAATTTTTTTTGTTTTTGTAACACAAAGATATAAAAGTTATAGTCGATCCTCGGGGAGTTAAGGAGGTGGCAGTACACCAAAAAGTATCGCTATAAACTTGAACCCTCGATTATTTTTATGTACCTAGTGAGTGATTAACAAAAACATATAAGTTAGGTCCTGCGCCTTTAAACTTGTGGAGAAGTCGAGGTGTCATTTTTCGCCAAAATCTGCCTCCGGACCCTTCATTATTTTTATCATAACCTTGTTTCTTTAAATGCGTTTTCCACAATTTAAAGCATATTTTTATCGTCTTTCGTCCCCCTTTCCAATGACATATTGACCATGACTCTAGTATTTATAGTTCTCGAGAAAAGTGACTTTCTTTCCAGAGGTAGCGATTTTTGGACCCCTCAAAAATTCACTTTTTGGGGCTCTAGTTTGAAATGTTTCACTCCACGAGCTTCATGAAAAAATTTTCCTATCATTATTTTTCGAGATTGATCTATGTGGAGGCCCTAGAAGATATCTTCCACGGAGATAGATGTTGTTCTCCATAGAGTTAAAAAAACTAATTAAAAATTCTATTTTTCAACACACTGTGCCCATTTTAGTAATAAGAAAAAATAGATTCTTGATTTCATTTTACTTTGTACCCGTTAAACCCAGAACTATCAAACGGATTTCCTCCAAGAATAGAGCCACTTCGCAGAAACATTCCAAAAATCTTATATCTTAACACCTGTAACAGCACACCTAATTATTCCAATTGGCGTCACAACTAAGTGTGAAAAATGTTTTATTATGATTCCTTCTTCTCGATTTCGCCTCCTTATAAAAAATAGAATAAAAATTTTCCTTCTCTACAACGGTAATTCATCTTTGATAACTCAATTTTCCCCGCCACCGCCGATAAACGACAACCACAGTCGCGATAATATCTTCGACATCACTGCGCTGCTGCAAAAAGAAGCAGATGCCAACATTAACCACATGGTCAAAGTACCCAACTTCATAGCATTATATCTCGGCGAAGAAAGTGTTTCAGACCAAAATTTTTATGGATTCGTAATACCCATGACTAATACATTCAAAATATGCAATAATTAGAAAAAAAATTTTTGACTTTGTACCATATACTTAGGCCATCTTGAAAAACCTTCAGACCCAAAAACATTTTTCCAGAAAATCAGCTTTTTCGGGTATTTATGGGGCTTTTATTCACAAAAATCCCTAAAAATAAGATGTATCTCGTCAATAGGAACTTGATTTCGAACTCTAAATCAGCTCAATTTTGTTCACCATCGTGTTTATTCGAGAAAAACACCGAGAACACTTCATCCACCAAGGACCACCAAAAAAATCCACCAAGGTACCCCTGGTGGATGAAGTGTCTAGTGGACGAATTGTCCTCGGTGGATGAAGTGTCCGTGATAGATGAACTGCCCAGTGGATGAAATGTCCTTGGCGGATGAACTATCCAGTGGATAAAGTGGGATAGCGCCAAAACGTATAATGTTTGAGCTAGATTTGTACCAAAAAGGGTGTTTTTTACTTCAAAATTCATTATGAAAAATCTATTTTGGAAATAGGAAAAGTACAAAAAGTAAGAAATCTACGAGCGCCAAACGAAGCTTCCGAACGCCCCGATTGTATTGCCTGATTCAATTAAAATTTGTTTATCGACACGATTGATGAAACATTAGAAAATAAGATCGATAACACCGATTCGAAGTTGAAAAAGTAAAAATCGATTTTCTAATTTTTCCAGTGAAGTACCCCTTCGATTTTGGTCTTAATAACTTTAGAATTTTGTCCTCTACACCGTGGTATGAAGCGACGGCAGTTTGGATCGCATCTTCAAAATTAGTCCGAACACACACACGCACAGAAATTTCGCGTTTTAATAAAAAAATTTTATGCTGTTTCTAGAAGAATTGTAATTTCGATTTTTCGAACCTCGAAACCGAATCAAAATTTTGGGTTCGAAATCGAAATCCGGATTTCGACGTATCACTAATGATTCAATCAGTGGCGGCGTTAGGGGAGGCAGGGGCAATTGTCCCCTGCCGGGGACACTTCCCCAAAAAAAGCCAACTTTTCCCAAAAAACATAAGGGAGGCCCTTGTATAGGGATCTTTTTAAATTTGGGCCCACTAAGGGATACATCTCCCTGCTTCCTTGCCTATGCCACTGGGGGAGGGGTTAAATCTAACCTGTAAAAGTTAGTCAGTACGCATACAGATGCCTTTAAAGATTTTTATTTTAAATTTAACTATCTATTTATAATAGTAGTATTCATTTGAATAACAATCACTTTAGGAGTGACAGTTAGATTTGTTGTCGAATTGGATGAAAAGCACCTTCGATACCAATACAAAGCCCTATTAAATAAATAAGTTTTCATAGCCTTCTTATAAACTGGTAAAAGGAGAAGAATATATATTGGAAAGCCTGTAATATATCCTTCCATACACATAAATGCGAGCATTGAAACCACCGTAAAATAATCTTTAAAAATCACATAACTCACAAATAGGAAAAATAATGGCAGGGCAATAAAAATTATCGAAAATACAGCGTCCATAAACATCAATTTTAGCAATATTTTATAAATCAATTTTGCTTGATCCGATAAGTTGTAGTTATAAAATAAGATGAATGATTTAACTATAACGATAAAGCATATGATCCCGCATGTCAGGAAATAGCAAATAGCAACAACCATAGAAATTGGGGAAAGCCCATTTCCGAATATTATTACTTGCCGGCCTTGTAGAATAACAGAAAGATTTGCCAAAAAATTTTCTCTAGTTGACTGATTTTCTTGCACAAGATTTAGCGAGATAAAGTCGGAAAGTAGTGGAGAAAATATTCCAACGCAGACAAGGAAAACTGAAAAAACATGCCAGGGAATGTATTTTGGAGACTCCACAAATTCTCGTATTTTTCCCACATTCCCTCCCACTTGAACTTGTATATAACAATGGATCGCTGTAAGTATGATTACATATAAAATTCCAACGATCATAAACAAGCCAACAGCGGCAAGAAGACCATAACAAGATAATTGTAGATTATAGCCCAAGAAATAGATATCTTTTAGGAATGAAAGAAATATCGTATCCGATAATAAGATGGCAAAAGTTGGTTCGAGAATCAACGACGGGGTAATAATTCCGCAGCCAATTTCCATCAAGTAATTTATGGTGATAAAAGCCAGTATATACCATTTTAAAGACTTCATTTCACGATAGCATTTCATAAAAATATACAAGAAGATAATGAAGGAGATAGTATGGACAACGATAAATGTTATAGATAGGAATTTATAAAATCCTTCCAATATATTAGAGAAAATTAACATAGCCTAATAAAATCGATAGTTTAAAAAAAGGAAATAGCTAAAAACGCTTGTCATGCGTGTTGTTAGTTTTGTTGTAGTTTTACGTTGAAGCGGTATTATTCACCTGTTTATTCGGAGACAAAAAATTTCTTTCATTTTTTGTCCTTGGGGGACACATTTGTTTTAAAACAAAGTATAGCGAAAAAAAGTCTGAAGATTGGCTTAAAGCTTGAATAACTTTAAATGATGCAAAGCTTTTGACTTCATTTTTTGGAGAAGATAGAGCAAGGGAAGGTCTAAAAAATGTAAGAGGATGTTGTCTGAAACTATCCCTATAATTTTTTATGCTGGTTTTCGTGAAAAAAGTGACTTTTTTTTCACGAAAACCGGTATAAAAATTATAGGGATATTTTCAGACAAAATTCTCATGCAGTTTTTAGACCTTCTCTTGCTCTATCTTCAACAAAAAAATGAAGTCAAAAGATTCGCATCATTTAGAGTTATTCAAGCATTTTGCAATGGCTGTTTTTAAAACGTGTACTGGCTGTTTGTTAGGGGTATACTTCCAAAATTTTATTTCAAATGCGGAAAATACCGAGGGTAATCGATTCCTCAATCCAAATTTATCATAGAAAAGTGTTGTCGGTTTTTAAAGTAAAATTTAGACCCCTGAAAGTTCGATTTTTCTTAAGAAAAATGGTATCATTTTTGTAAGGCGTTTTTAGCCATGAAAACAAAGTTCTGAGGCCAAAGCTAATATATCAAAATTTGCGTCTTTTCATCCCTTATCAAATGAAAAAAGAGTTATCGAAAAAGCTTTTAAACATAAAAAGTTATGACCATTTCTTTGAACCCTAATTTTGACCTTAAAAATCACATTTTGAGTCCTATCTTATCATAGGGGTGTCGGAAGGAAAAATTTTTTGTGGCTTTTTACTACTCCTACCATGGGTAAAAAATTGGAGTATTTTTAGGCGAAATCGAAGAAACCAAGTTGGGACAGTTTCCTTGTTAGAATGCTTTTAAGCATGTTGAAAAAATTAAACAAGCTTTTCCAGACTTTCAAAAGACGCTTTTCAAAACGAAAAACGATCTCCAGGTACTTTTTCAAAAAGAAGGTCTTTATTAAAAATGAAATGAATACATAGACTACAAAGAATTAAAATCAAAAAGATTTCTTTTTATTAGGGATGAACAAGTTACAAAAAATGACCACCCTTATCACTGGCCAGAATATGCGAATTTTGAGCACGAACTTAAATTGTTCATAGTGTCTCGTTTGATAAACTTGTCTGCTGTACCACATTAAACAAAGTATTATCATGCTCAAAATTCGCATATTTCTGACCGGTGACAAGGATTGTCATTTTTTGTAACTTGTGCGTCCTTAATTTTTATGAAAGAAATTTTCAGGCACACGTACAAGTCGATTTTCCTGGACACCAAGTACTAACATCTTCACTTTGAGATGGTTTACAATAACCAGAATGGTGACCAAGATAGACGCAATATGAGTTGCAATCTGTTACTTGACCACCAGATTTTATCCACCAAATTGTGCGCCATGTACCTCTTTCAATTGGGCCATCAAAATGGTAGCCAAACAAGCACGACTTTCCTAAGAGGAAATTATTTTTATTTTTGTAAAATTACATTTTTTTAAAGGATTGAAAAATTGCCCTCATCCCTCCCGTCATTTCCCGCCTTCTATCTCTCTGAGAGATAGAAGGCACCATGAACAACTTTATTTTCGTGCTAAAAATTCGCATATTGGTGACAAGGATTGTCACCTTTTGTAACTTGTACAGTCTTAGTTACAATCAATTTGTCTTTTAGGGCCGCCACTAATACGTTCGGACGGCTCCAGAACGGACTTTAGTTCACTAATAACTTCACTAATTGCGTTCAGACGCGTTCGGAAACATCACTAATAGGCGTTCGGGCGCGTTCAAAAACGTTTGGACGCGTTCGGAAACGTTCGGATGCGTTCGGGCGCTCGTCCGAACGTTTCCGAACGCGTCCGAACATTCCCGAACGCGTCGGAATGTTTCTGAACGCGTCTGAACGCCAATTAGTGATGTTATTAGTGATAAATTAGTGAAGTCAAAAATTTCCGAACGAATTAGTGGCGGCCCTTACAGAGTGGCCCAAAAAAAGTTTCATTTTACCATTTTTCCATGAATTTTGGACACAAATTATCTTCCTAAAAATGGCCCTATTAGTGGTAATTCGATGCGATTACGCGCATTCTCGAATCTTGAAAATGCTTCTCTGATTCAAAAACTAAAAATTTGATTTTCGCTTCAATACACAACCCTGAATCAGGGGAGAATTTTCAAGCATCGAGAATGCACTCAATTGATTCTTCGCATCGAATACCCCTAATATGATTATTATTATTATGAAGAAATTTCTGGTTCCAAAATTCATGAAAAAAATGGTAAAATAGAACTTTTTTGGGCCAACCTATAACTTTAATTTCTGCTGTTATGAAATTCGCATAAAAACGTCACCAAAATCGTGTGACAAATTTTTTTAATGAAAATTTTTCATCTGTATGTTCAAATTCCTGCATACCTTGACTAATTTCAACAATCTGACCATTGTCACATAACTGACCGTTTACAAGAAAGAGAAATGTCGAAATAATAAAAATACCCAAAATTTTAGACATTTTTTCAAAAAGCAAAATGAGAAAAAACTGTTTAAAAATGAGAGAAATATTCAAATAATATTTTTATCCCGTTTTTATACTCAACAACTGAGCTAAATTTGGTCATGTTTGTGTTTATGAACAGATGGACTGTAAACACGATCATTAAAAATATGATTGTCAATGTATTGGAATGACTCAGCGGACCGAATGACTCAAAATTGGTGCTATAATTCCACATTTTTATCTTTCATTTCATAAGAGTATTTGCATTAAAGGGGGCGTAACATTTATGGAAAAATCGAAAAAAATTTCCGATTTTCTTCTAAAAACCGAATTTATGGTATTTCTAGGCGAAAAATTGATTGCGCCATTTTCGAAGCGTGAAAAATTAAGCTTGCCCTGAAAATCAGGGTAGAACTGTGTTTCAACGCAAAAATTTTTTCCCATTTCCTTCTAAAAACCGATTTTTTTGAAAATGATCTATTCAATACCAGAAAATCGAAAAAAAATTTTCGCGTTGAAACGCAGTTCTACCCTGATTTTCAGGGTCAAACTTAATTTTTCACGCTTCGAAAATGCGCGCAATCGATTTTTTCGCCTAGAAATTACCCTAAGAAGTCAGTTTTTAGAAGAAAGTCGGAAAATTTTTTTCGATTTTTCGAGAATGGGCCATAAATGTTATATCCCCTTTAAAGGACCAGTTCGGTCGGGAAAAAGTCACCATTTTGTTGATATTCGAAAAGTTCATGAAAAATGGAGCATTTTTTGTTTTTACGGCATGTTTTGAATCGTTGTAGTTTTCGAGAAAATTGCGTTTGAAATTTTGAATTTGTGTACATGTTTTCGTTGTAATACAAACTTTTTTGAATTTTTCGCAGAAAAATCGATTATTGCATCAATTTTTTAAATTTTCATAAAATGAACCAAATCAAACATCTATTTTACGAAGGCATTTTATCACTTATGACTATTAAGAGATTCTATAACTTTCATAGATGATGCAATACCTCACAAAATGAATGTTTGATTCAGTTGCCGCAGCTTATAAATACCGAATCAAACCCAAAATACCCAAAATTTAAAAATATATAATGGCCCCCAATTATGATTTTTCACCAAAAATTTCCATTTATCTCAGTGGTGTAGCTAGGGGGAACTGGGGTAGTTCCCCCCAAACCTGGAAAATTAAAAATTTTCCGGAGCTAGTAGCAAATGTGAACCCAACTGAGCGTATGTGAATCGAGTTTTTAAAGATATCTTTAAATAAATTTTTTCTCTTATTTGTGGCGAATTTTTGGTTATTTTCGCGTTTTATTTTCATAACAATAAATAACAAAACAATAAATAAATTTTCTATAGCTAGTAGCAACACAATTTTGGTAAAAAAAATCTGTGGTTTTTTACCCTTTTTGGTAAAATAAAATACACAACAAAAAAGGCATTACAACATATCTCGCGTCACAGGAAGTAGAAGCGAACGCCTATCTCGCGCCACAGCTACAAGCCGAAAATCAGCACTTTATCGTGAATATGCCAGAACAAGCTGCAGA
>OZJO01008254.1:0-14972 GCA_900406225.1 Acrobeloides nanus
AGACTACTTTTTCCTCATGACTTAGGATTTTTGACCCAAAAAAAACCACTTTTTGGATCTTTTTCAAAACTACACAGATCCGAATGTCCATAAAACAACATAAAATTTAAAATCCTTGAACGTATAAGAAAAAATAAATACAGCATTTTTTATAACTCGTCGAGACGAATAAAACGACACCAAATTTATTGAATTTGAACAATGTTTTGGGTTATTAAAACGAAAACCCTGATTCATGCTTTCGTTTCAATACCCCAAAGCATTGTTCAAATGCAATAAAGTTGGTGTCGTTTTATTCGTCTCGGCGAGTTTTATTTTAAAAAATGTATTCTATGTCTTAATTCCTGACGCGCGTCATGATGCGTATCATGACGCGCATCAAAATTTGAAAACATCATAACTTTTTCTAATTCGCTTTAAATTGAGGGAGCTTGAGTTTTCGTTAGGACCGTTTTCGATTCCATTTTATATAATAGCAGACATGACACATCCAGTGGTGTAGGGACAGCTGCATCCTTCTAATTTTTATAAAAGTTTCAAAAACAATCTTTTTTCATTTTTTATGGCAAATGGAGATTTTTTTGGGGTTGCCTCCTCATCCTAGACTTTGTATCAACTTTCTGAGGTGGGGGAGAGCAAGTCACTGATTATAAGTCAATTTTTTTAGCGGTGCAATAGCTGTTGGGCTTTATGTTCCATTAAAAAACTTGATCACTCGAGCTTGGGCCTATTTTGTGTTATTTGCCATACCATGTATAGCGTTTGAGATTTTCTTTTATTTTACGCTTCCCGAGACGAAAAACCGAGATTTTCAAGGAGTTGTTAACGAAATTCAAAAATTGCCATCGTTATGCGGTCTATTGAAGAGGAAAGGAGATGTCAATGAAACTAACAATAATAACAAGACAACAGAGCTGAAAGGAATGATAGATGGATCGGACGTGTCAAATGATGAACTAATTTTTTGATAAAATTTTTTTGTAATATTTAATTTAACACGGGAATACTCGTTCAAATTTATATTCTGTTATTTGAAGCTATTCTGAGCAATATTCAAAAAAATTTTTGAAAAAAAGTTGTTAAAAAAATTCATGTTAAATTATAAGCAAAATTAAAAATCATGATTTTTATCGTGAACTTGGCTCAGTGATAGTGCTCCAAGATTCGAGTTTAAGGGTCTCGGGTTCGACTCCCACCTGAATCGATTTGATTTTGCCTGCAAAAAAATCGGTTTATTCCATGGTTAGACAACTTTTTTCAAAAAAAAACAAGCAAAATCAAATCGTCTCAGGTGGGATTCGAACCTGAGACCCTTAGACTCGAATCTTGGAGCACTACCACTGAGTCAAGTTCACGAAAAAATCGTGATTTTTAATTTTTCTTATTATTTAACATGATTTTTTTTTAACAACTTTTTTTTCAAAAAAATTTGTTTTGAATGTTGCTCAGAATAACTTAAAATAACAGAATATACCGGAAGAGTGTTTCCGTGTTAAATAAATAAATATATTTATTTTTATAAAAATTCAATAATTTAACCAATTAAAGGAGGGGGATCCAAAGCAGGGCAGGGTAGAAAATTTTTTAAAATTAAAAAAAAAAATTTTTAACAAGTGACCCTCTAGGGGTAATTTTATGCGGAAATCGATTGCGCACATTCCTGAACATTGAAAACGCTTTCTTGACCCTGATTCAGGGAAAAAACCAAAAATGGCACTTTCAATCCTTGTTTTGACACGTTTTTAATTTTTTCAAATTTCAAATTTTTCAAAAATTCAAATTTTGATTTTCGCTCAAAACACCGATCCCTTTCTTGACCCTGAATCAGGATCAAAAAAGCGTTTTCACGGTTCGGGAACGCGCGCAATCGATTCCTCGCAAAAGATTACCCCTAGAGGGTCACTTGTTAAAAAAATTTTCTACCCTGCCCATTTTTGAACCCCCTCCCCCCTTTTAATACCATGACCAGTGGCGTAGCACTGGGAGCACGTTACTGAACATGACAAATTACTAACAAGGTGGTTTTCCACTCGAGCATCGCTTATAGCAGTATGCAGTATAGCAATTCCATTCTACATCATCATAACACAACGGTATGCGTTTACACCCAACTAATCGAAGGCCACTTGAATCATCGTTTCCAGCACCGGTGAAATTATACCCGAGATTTTGGCAACATTTGTTCAGTTGATCAACGCCACTCAAACAAAATTGCTTACATTCTTCAACTTGAGAATGTTGACCACGTGCCGTGTATTGGCCGAAACCAAACACAAGAGTGGCTATAAAAATTCAAGATTTTTAACGGAAGGGTGAAATTCCATAGCAGGACGTCAATTTTTGACAAAAATTTCAATTTTTAACCTCTAAATGAAATTTTTTTGTTTGATGGCATGTTTTTGAAAGCAAATGTTTGCACTTCAACATACTAAATTAATTGGTTCAGGCATCAGGCAAAAAATGTCTGATGCCTGAAAGAAATGCCTGATGCTCGAAAGAAATGCCGGATGCCTGAAAGAAATACCTGATGCCTGAAAGAAATGCCTGATACCCGAAAAATGTCTGATATCTGTAATAACCCGAAACAATTTTCAAATTGGATCATTTTGTTCGTCTCATTCAGCTATAAAAAATTATAGCTACAATGTTCATTTTATGAAAATTTACAAAAATCGATTCTTCACAAAAAATCCAATTTTTCGATCAAAAATTTGATTTTTGAGAAAAATTTTTTACAAAAATTCGATTTTTCGCAAAAAAATTTTTTTCATCTTATGGAAATTTAAAAAATCGATTTTTCCACAAAAAAATTCAAAAAAGTTTGCGTATTACAACGAAAACATGAACAATTTCAAACGCAATTTTCTCGAAAATAACAACGATTCAGAACATGCCGCCAAAACAAAAAATGCTCCATTTTTCATGAACTTCCCGAATATCAACAAAAATGGCAACTTTTTCCCTACTAGACTGGTCCTTGAATGCAGAAAAATTTATTATTTTAAAATGAATTCAACAAAAGAGCATCATCATAAGCTCGTAGCTAGTTTTTATTGACCTTTAGGCAAAGCGAACCCAAGTCGTTTGTTTCCTGGATCATAAATATTGCAATATGATTTAGCGAATGGACCTATAAATATCGTGTGTTAAAAAATTAAATTACACTACCTCCGAAAATCCAGAATCCGTCTTCGTCATAGCCATAAAATTTCCACTCACATTTGTTAGATGTAGCATTTTTGGTGCCCAATTGTTGATTCTAGAAATTTCGATATACAGTATCGGAAATCAAACTTGGACCAAATTCTGGACCTATTTTAATGAAAAATGAGGATTTTTGAAGCGCCATATCTCAATACTAATATAACTTATATTTTCTGAAACGAATAAGAAAAGGACCCTCAAGCTTCTGTCAAAACTTGGTCCCTGAAAATCCACTCGCCACCCCTTTGAGCCACCCTAATTTTTTTTTAATTCAATTTTTTGAAAAAAATTCAAGTTTTTAAAAAAATTCAATTTAAAAAATCGATGCAAAAATTGATTTAAAATTCAAAAAAGTTTGTGTATTACAACGAAAACATGTACATAAATTCAGAATTTCAAACGTGCACTTACTGAATCAACGGTATATTGTTTGCCTCCAATCGTAAAAGTAAATGAAGGGAGTTTTTTATCGCAATCAACTTGATAAAAATATCTAAATTTTTTAAATATTTTTACATGTTATATTCTTACGCTTCATTAGGTGTAGCGCCTACAACTTTTGCCATATTGGCAATCACCGATGGTGGACCGCCGATATAACGAGAAGTTGAGTCGACAAGTGTTGTATAAGTGCTGCTGTTAGCATAGGACCCATATGAAATGCCGGAAAATGCAATAATATAATTTTTGTAATCGGCTAGCGGTTGATAGGCAATAACACTTCCACAGTTGGTTGAATCCACCCCTCCATATGTGATCACACCGGCATCTCCTTTTTGGATGCTTTTCTTGAGATATATTGTGTAAATGGGCCTGTCAACGACTCCTTGATTGTATGCATTCACCTAAATTACTTTTTATAATGTTAAGACCCTTAAAGGACCAGTCCAGTGGGAAAAAAGTTGCCATTTTTGTTGATATTCGGAAAGTTCATGAAAAATGGAGCATTTTTTCTTTTTACAGCATGTTCTGAATCGTTGTAGTTTTCGAGATAATTGCGTTTGAAATATTGAATTTATGTACATGTTTTCGTTGTAATACACAAACTTTTTTGAATTTTTTCGCCGGGTTCGATTTCGGCCTCGAAAAATTTTTTGCAAAACAATAAAATTTTGTCTATACCTCCCCCCCCCTATTTTGCCTGGTTTTTTGAGGACTCGTAAATTGACTGACTCCTTCCCATCCTATACCAAAGATCTCCAAAAACACCATAAAATTGCTTACCAGAATTGGCAAGTTATTTCCAATATATTCATAATCATTATCTTGTTGTAGGCCCAAGCCAAGAAGACCATCTACGATACCAGGCTGTGCATCTTGTTCGATTATTGTATTGGGTATTGGCAATAAATTTGGGGATAGACCAATCTAAAAGTCAATTCCTTCTTTTATAAATTTTACACAGACTCCCGGGGTGGTATTAATAAGATCGGATAAATCCGTATCATCGGAGAAAATTTAATCCACAACTTTTCCCTGATCATATCTCAGCGAGCTTAAAGGACCAGTCGAGTGGGAACAAGTTGCCAAGTTTGTTGTTATTCGGAAAGTTCATGAAAAATGGAGCATTTTTTCTTTTTACAGCATGTTCTGAATCGTTGTAGTTTTCGAAATAATTGC
Source organism: Acrobeloides nanus (assembly GCA_900406225.1). Taxonomy (NCBI): domain Eukaryota; kingdom Metazoa; phylum Nematoda; class Chromadorea; order Rhabditida; family Cephalobidae; genus Acrobeloides; species Acrobeloides nanus. The sequence goes on from OZJO01008254.1 coordinate 4,825, forward strand.
GTTTGAAATATTGAATTTGTGTACATGTTTTCGTTGTAATACACAAACTTTTGCGAAAAAATCGATTAAATTTTCATAAAATGAACATTATAGCTATAATTTTTATAGCTAAATGAGACGAACAAAATGACACCAAAATTATCCAATTTGAAAATTGTTTTGGGTTATTGAAACGAAAACCTGGTTCATGTTTCGTTTCAATAACACGAAACAATTTTCAGATTGGATAATTTTGGTGTCATTTTATTCGTCTCATTTAGCTATAAAAAATTATNTTTTATAGCTAAATGAGACGAACAAAATGACACCAAAATTATCCAATTTGAAAATTGTTTTGGGTTATTGAAACGAAAACCTGGTTCATGCTTCGTTTCAATAACACGAAACAATTTTCAGATTGGATAATTTTGGTGTCATTTTATTCGTCTCATTTAGCTATAAAAAATTATAGATACAATGTTCATTTTAAGAAAATTTAAAAAATCGATTTTTCCGCAAAAAATTTTAAAAAGCTTGTGTATTACAACGAAACATGTAGACAAATTCGAAATTTCAAGCGCAATTATCTCGAAAACTACAACGATTCAGAGGTTGTCGTAAAAACAAAAAATGCTCCATTTTTTATGAACTTTTCGAATTTCAACAAAAATGGCAACTTTTTTCCCACTGAACTGGTCCTTTAACTCATTTCATTTTCGGTCCCGGCCCAGGACATAAAATTAGGTCTTTAAAAAAAAATTTTTTAATTTTTTTTGCATTTCTGAGTGGGGCTTGAAACCCTCTCTCCAAAATACGGACCTGGTTCTTTGAATAACAAAGCTTACATGAGCTATATCTTGTCCAATGATATACTTGTAACCATTGAGGGATGTATTTTGGCTAAGAAATCTATATGTAGAAGATTTGGAGCTATCGAAAGTATGATTGCAGGAGCTACAGCTTTTATCTTGAATCATTAAGCCGTTAATTTGGGTGCTGAGCATGACGAGAAACTGTTGATTCGGAGTACCAATGGCGGCATTTACTACATAAATACCGGGATCAATAACGCTAATAGTATTTTGAATAATTTGTTTAGTAGGAGCAGCCGATGTTAGCCCAAGAAAAATCAATGACCAAAGCAGTTTCATTTTTTCTATAAGGATCAGTCCAATGGGAAAAAAGTTTGCCAATTTTGTTGATATTCGGAAAGTTCATGAAACATGGAGCATTTTTTGTTTTTACGACAACCTCTGAATCATTGTAGTTGTCGAGATAATTGAGTTTGAAATTTTGAATCTGTATACATGTTTTCGTTGTAATACACAAACTGTTTTGAATTTTTTGCAGAAAAAAAAATTAAAAAATTCAAATGGTTCACAAATCCAATTTTTTTCAAAAAATCCAATGTTTTCAAAAAATTCAATTTCTTCAAAAATGCAATTTTTTTCAATAAATTCAATTCTTCCAAAAAATTCAAGTTTTTCAAAAATTGAATTTTTGAAAAAATTGGATTTTTGAACAAAAAATAGATGGGTGGTTGGTTGAAATTTTGAATTTGTGTACATGTTTTCGTCGTAATACATAAACTTTTTTGAATTTTTAATCCATTTTTGCATCGATTTTTTAAATTTTCATAGAATGAACATTGTAGCAGTTTTTTATAGCTAAATGAGACGAACAAAATGGCACCAAAATTATCCAAGTTGAAAATTGTTTTGGGTTATTGAAACGAAAACATGAACCAGGAAAACATAAACCAAAAATTTATGCAAAAATGGCAATTTGTAAAAGTATGACTGCGCCGAACACGCCGAACGGGGCACCACACGGGGCGCCGAACACCCCAAACGGGTCCCAATTAGGCCTAAGCCTACGCCTAGGCTTAAGCCTAAGACCTAAGCCTAAAGCCTAAACCTAAGGCCTAGGCCTAAGCCTAGGCTCAGGCCTAGGCTCAGGCCTAGGCTCAGGCCTAGGCTCAGGCCTAGGCTCAGGCCTTAGGTTTAGGCTTTAGGCTTAGGTCTTAGGCTTAGGCCTAGGCTTAGGCTTAGGCTTAGGCCTAGGCTTAGGTCTTAGGCTTAGGCCTAGGCTTAGGCCTAGGCTTAGGCCTAGGCTTAGGCCTAGGCTTAGGCCTAGGCTTAGGCCTAGGCTTAGACCTAATTGTGGCCCGTTTGGGGTGTTCGGCGGCGTTCGGCGCAGTCGTACTTTTACAAATTGCCGCAAAAATCGATTTTTCGGAAAAATTCAACAAAGTAAGTGTATTACAACGAAAACATGAACTTTCAAACGCAATTATCTCAAAAACTATAACGATTCAGAATATGCCGTAAAAACAAAAAATGCTCCATTTTCCATGAACTTTCCGAATATCAACAAAAATTGGGCAACTTTTTTCCCCACTGGACTGGTCATAGACTGAGACTATCACACTTGACTTGAGAGTAAACACAATCCTTTTAAATAAAATTTTCACATTCTTTTTATCTAATCGTTCCATGGATAACACATCATTTTAATTCTTGGATGTTAACCTTAAATATTATTTTTCTCTCGACTCAAGTCATCAAAAAAGTCGTTATTTATGTATAAGAAAGTGCATACCCATGTTTTCTATTCACTAAGCCCCACTCCCTACTTCGGACACGGTACTTAATTCTCATCAAAAGTGATGCAGTTTTGTTCCAAGGATTGAGGGTCACCAAAGAATTGATATCATTTTCCTTAATATAATCATGTAGAGAGATGACCTCTTGATGCTTTATCAATTTTTTAATTGTAAATAATAAATTGTTTCGAAAAAAGTGCATAAATCTTATCTCAAATAGAATCATAAGTAAAATTTTTTCATGTGTTTCACGTAAAAATTTGCGATGATTACATTTTTTTCTAGTCTAGTTTGTTGCCAATTTCTTGTTTGTGAAGGAATCGGAGCTAAAGAAGCTAAAAATTTTTTATTAGTAACAGAACCATGACAACTGCAGGGATTGGAGATTGGAGCTTCCGAGATTGTTTCTTTATTAACGACCGTAATTAAGGTACACTTTGTCCATTNTTTTTATTAGTAACAGAACCATGACAACTGCAGGGATTGGAGATTGGAGCTTCCGAGATTGTTTCTTTATTAACGACCGTAATTAAGGTACACTTTGTCCATTAAAACGTTTGGATAAAAAAATGGAAATATAGCCAAATGGCCCATATGCGTATCTCTGGGACCACGAAGGCTACGGAACTAATTCCAACGGCGTTTGCATTCACTCACCGAGTACATAAAAAAAACAATACTAGTAGGGGTCGGGCGAGAACCTTCAAACTTTGTCGCCTGGGACCTTCGACTTTTCAAGATAACATCTCTTAAAAACATTACTGCACCCTAATTATAAAATCTTGTCATATGGGCTAGGGTGTATCTACGATTTCATTTCAGAGAACAGATTGTTTTTTTAGGGGAGTTTTTAAAAAAAATTTCGAATTTTTTCAATTTTTCCGAAAAAATAATTGTACGAAAAGTACATGTACGAAAATTTCGTACGGATCGAACCCGCTGCATCCTGGCTATCAGACTGCTGCTTTATCCCCTAGACTAACCGGGCTTCTAATGAAAGGAGACTTAAATCCCTTATCAGCCAACGCCCAAACCATACGTGTGCAAGGGGCACGACAGTCTCAGCACATCCACGCACGCATTTTTGATTTTTGGGGANACTGCTGCTTTATCCCCTAGACTAACCGGGCTTCTAATGAAAGGAGACTTAAATCCCTTATCAGCCAACGCCCAAACTTTGAATTCCGATTTCCTCAACACCAGAAAAGTATGGAGTAAAAATTTTTATGCGATTCTACATCATTTTCGATCTTTTAAAAAATAGCAACAATTTTATGGAAAAAGCTTGATATCACTTGGAAACGTTCCCTAGTAAGAGTTTAACCAGCTTTCAAATTTTTAATTTAATAAACATTCTGAAAAAAATTTGGTTCAACTCTTAATTGTTTGCCTGATTTGCAATTTAGTCTAATTATTGGAACGAAAATCTGTTCTTTAAAATTGTTAGAGTTTTAATTTTCAATCTCAAATTGCGTTAAGCTTACAAAGCCGGAATTTCTGCAAACAATCGACTCATAAAAATTTTATCCGAGGATACGGATTTATCCAATCTTATTAATATCATTCCGGGAAAAATAAAATAAACTCTAAAAAATAAAAATAAATGTATCAAAAATAAAAATGATCACACTTGGGCAAGGGGTAAGTCGACCCATGCCGTCGCTGGGGGTCAAATTTCGACAAACGTGTCGCTTTTGGCAAGAATATATAGCAAAAAACCAAAAGGTTTTTGATGAATTTTTCAATTTTTTTCGGACATAAAAAGGTCGTCAAGCGTGTCGCTTTTAGGATTTTTAGTCGTCAAACATGTCGCTTTTCGGTTTACCAGCCTACTCCCCTTGTCCATGTATGAAAATTATATTATTATTTAAAAAATTATTTATAAAAATACAGGATGGCGCAAAAAAAACCGCACTTTTGCGATTTTTCGAATTGTTTCATGGAAGACAACTTTCTGGGGAAGACAATTTTCTGGATGATGATTCCTTGTGAGTCTGGAAATAGGGGGTACCCCCGTAAAAAATTGAAAAAAAATCAAAATATTAAGGGCAACATATTTTTCTGATGCGTGCAATCGATTTCTCGCATAAAAATTACCCTAGAAAGTTGTTTTCCATGAAAAAATTCGAAAAATCGCAAAAGTGCGATTTTTTTTTTGCGCCACCCTGTAAATTTTGAAAATTTGACTAGCAAAATTTTTGCACTCTATTCTCAAATAGAAACCGAAGAGTAAAATTTTCCTCTTAGAAATCGCCTCTTATATAGTCTACTTTTTCCTCACGACTTGGGATTTTTGACCTCAAAAAAACCATTTTTTCGGGGTTTTTTTTCAAAACTACAAAGCCCCGAATGTCCATAAAACAACATAAAATTCAAAATCCTTGAACGTATAAGAAAAACTAAATACAGCATTTTTTATAACTTGTCGAGACGAATAAAGCGACACCAACTTTATTAATTTGAACAATGTTTTGGGTTATTAAAACGAAAACCCTGATTCATGTTTTCGTTTCAATACACCAAAACATTGTTCAAATGCAATAAAGTTGGTGTCGTTTTATTCGTCTCGGCGAGTTTTATAAAAAATGTATTCTATGTCCTAATTCCCGACGCGCGTCATGATGCGTATCATGACGCAGCGTCAAAAGTTGAAAACGCCATAACTTTTTCTAATCCGCTTTAAATTGAGGGAGCTTGAGTTTTCGTTAGGACCGTTTTCGATTCCATTTTATATAATAGCAGACACCAGTAGTGTAGGGACAGCTGCATCCTTCTAATTTTTATAAAAGTTTCAAAAACAATATTTTTTCATTTTTTATGACAAATGGAGATTTTTGGGGGGTCGCCTCCTCATCCTAGACTTTGTATCAACTTTCTGAGGAGGGAGAGCAAGCCACTGATTATAAGTCAATTTTTTTAGCGGTGCAATAGCTGTTGGGCTTTATGTTCCATTAAAAAACTTGATCACTCGAGCTTGGGCCTATTTTGTGTTGTTTGCCATACCATGTATAGCGTTTGAGATTTTCTTTTATTTTATGCTACCCGAGACGAAAAACCAAGATTTTCAAGGAGTTGTTAACGAAATTCAAAAATTGCCATCGTTATGCGGTCTATTGAAGAGGAAAGGAGACGTCAACGAAACTAACAATGATAACAAGACAACAGAGCTGAAAGGAATGATAGATGGATCGGACGTGTCAAATGATGAACTAATTTTTTGATAAAATTTTTTTGTAATGTTTAATTTAACACGGGAATACTCGTTCAAATTTATATTCTGTTATTTTAAGCTATTCTGAGCAACATTCAAAAAAAAGTTGTTAAAAAAACTCATGTTAAATTATAAGCAAAATTAAAAATCCAATTTTAATTGTGAACTTGGTTCAGTGGTAGTGATCCAAGCATACATTATCAATGGGGGGGGGGGACTGTCCCCCCCCCCTCATGTAGCTAGCATCGAGCCAAAAATTAAGATTTATATAGCCTCGGAGTTCCAAGTCTCAAAGCTTATAGCCGAGCCAAAAATTAGATGGCGACCTTTTTTTTGGTCGACAACATATAGCCCGAGGTAGCTTGTCCCCCCTCCTTGTTCATGTATGGCTTCAAGATTCGCATCTAAGGGTCTAGGGTTCGACTCCCATCTGAATCGATTTGATTTTGTCTGCGAAAAAAGCTGGTATATTCCATGGTTAGACAACTTTTTTTCAAAAAAAAGCAGGCAAAATTAAATCGACTTAAGTGGGATTCGAACCCGAGACCCTTAGACTCGAATCTTGGAGCACTACCACTGAGTCAAGTTCATGATAAAAATTGGATTTTCAATTTTGCTTATAAATTAAAATCAATTTTTTAACAACTTGTTTTCAAAAAAATTTGTTTTGAATGTTGCTCAGAATAGCTTCAAATAACAGAATATACCGGAAGAGTATTTCCGTGTTAAATAAATAAATAAATTTATGTTTGTAAAAATTCAAAAATTTAACAAATTAAGGAGGGGGATTCAAAACAGGGCAGGGTAGAAAATTTTTTTAACAAGTGACCTCCTAGGGGTAATTTTATGCGGAAAACGATTGCGCACATTCCTGAACATTGAGAACGCTTCCTTGATCCTGATTCAGGGAAAAAACCAAAAATGGCACTTTCAATACTTGAAAACCCTTGTTTTGACACTTTTTTTTTTCAAAAATTCGTCAAAACGCTTCTTTGACCCTGATTCAGGGAAAAGATACGTATTTACGTAAATAAATTGATTTTCTCTTCAATACACTGATGATGCGAAAATCAATTTATTTACGACGGTTTTCTCATAAAAATCCTAAAATGTTTGATTTTCGCTTCAATACACCGATTCCTTCCCTGAATCAGGGTCAAGAAAGCGTTTTCGGGAATGCGCGCAATCGATTCCTCGCATAAGATTACCCCTAGAGGGTCACTTGTTAAAAAACTTTTCTACCCTGCCCATTTGTGAACCCCCTCCCTTTAATATCATTGGTGTAGCACTGGGGACACGAACAGCTGACGTTATTGAACATGACAAATTACTAACAAGGTGGTTTTCCACTCGAGCATCGCTTATAGCAGTATGCAGTATAGCAATTCCATTCTACATCATCATAACACAACGGTATGCGTTTACACCCAACTAATCGAAGGCCACTTGAATCATCGTTTCCAGCACCGGTGAAATTATACCCGAGATTTTGGCAACATTTGTTCAGTTGATCAACGCCACTCAAACAAAATTGCTTACATTCTTCAACTTGAGAATTTTGACCACGTGCCGTGTATTGGCCGAAACCAAACACAAGAGTGGCTATAAAAATTCAAGATTTTTAATGGAAGGGTGAAATTCCATAGCAGGACGTCAATTTTTGACAAAAATTTCAATTTTTTAATCCCTAAATGAAATTTTTTTGTTTTCGCAGGCAAAATCAAATCGTCTCAGGTGGGATTCAAATCCGAGACCCTTAGATTCGAATATTGGAGCACTACCAATGAGCCAAGTTCACGATAAAAATTGGATTTTTAATTTTGCTTATAATTTAACGTGAACTTTTTTCTTCCTCATCTGGAATTTGACCACCCAGTGATGTTCTACAAAATTGTCCAGAATTTTACGGGGAACAACTTTGTAGAACATCACTTCTTCCGGAAAATTTTGAGGTTAAAAAATTGATTTGTATCAAAAATTGACGTCCAGAGATCCTGCTATGAATTTCACCCCTTCTTTAAAGGGGGTGTAACATTTATGGCCTATTTTCGAAAAATCGAGAAAAAAATTTCCGATTCTCTTCTAAAAACCGACTTTTAAGGATAATTTTTAGACGAAAAATTGATTGTGCACATTTTTAAACCATGAAAAATTAAGCTTGACCCTGAAAATCAGGGTTGAACTGGGTTTGAGCGCAAAAACTTTTTCCGATTTTCTTCTAAAAATCAACTTCTTAGCGTAATTTCTAGGCGAAAAATCGATTACGCACATTTTCGAAGCATGAAAAATTAAGTTTGACCCTGAAAATCAGGGTAGAACTAGGTTTCAACGCGAAAATTTTTCTGAACCGATGGGGGCGTATGGTTTAAAAAAAAATACCTCCAAGAAGAAAAATTAAAATTTCACCAACCAGCTTCATTTCACAGAAAACAATTTGAAATATTCAACCTGTCAAAAAAATTTCCCCTTTTATTATTTGTTTAGTTGTCGAAATTGGGTGCTATCAAGCTGTATTTGTAAAAGGCTACAGAACGTGGCCTTTGATATTTTCATTTACGCCCACAAATATGTTTGAGCACCAGTCTAGTGGAAAACAAGTTGCCAATTTTTGTTGATATTCGGAAAGTTCATGAAAAATGAAGCATATTGTGTTTTGACGGCATGTTCTGAACAGGGGTCGAAAAAGTAGGTGGTACCACCCAGGGTGGTGGGTGGTGTTGAGTGGTATCATTCAAGATGGTGGGTGGTGTTGGGTGGTACCACCCAAATTTGAATTTTTGAAAAAAATTGAGTTTTTCAATATAGTAAAAGAAAAATTAGATGGGTGGTGTGGGTGGAATCACCCACCACCCTGGGTGGGTGGTGGGTGGTACCACATTTCGATCCCTGGATCTGAATCGTTGTAGTTTTCGACGATGCGTTTGAAATTTTGTATTTGTTACAAGCTCTTCGTTGTAATGCACAAACTTTTTTGAATTTTTTTGCTGAAAAAAATTCAAATTTTTCAAAAATTTGTTTAGTTGTCGAAATTATATGCTGAAAAATTTTTGCGTTGAAGCCCAGTTCAACCCTGATTTTCAGGATCAAACTTAATTTTTCACGCTTCGAAAATGCGCGCTTTCGATTTTTCGTCTAGAAATTACGCTAAAAAGTTGGTTTTTAGAAGAAAATCGGAAAAAGTTTTCGCTTTGAAACCCAGTTCTACCCTAATTTTCAGGGTCAAACTTAATTTTTCATGCTTCGAAAATGTGCGCAATCGATTTTTCGCCTAGAATTTGAGCCTGGCGTGGGGGATAAATGCCTTTTTTTACAAAGAATTTGGATCTGAGAAAAATTAAGGCGAGGTCCAGATAATAGGTCATTCTCGGCCGAAAATTTTTTTTGCCAAAACAGCCTATATAGGGGTAAAATCATGCGAAAAATCGATTGCGCGCATTTCCGAAGCGTGAAAATGCTTTCTTGACCCTGATTCAGGGAAATAGATGTGTGTATTGAAGCGAAAATCGACAAATTGGGGTTTCTTGCCTCAAAATCACCTTTCTGGAGATAATTTTATGCGGGAAATCGATTGCGCGCATTCCCGAAGCGTGAAAATTCTTCCTTGATCCTGATTCAGGAAAATGAGTGTTTTGTATTGAAGCGAAAATATGAAAATTTTGGATTTTTCTTTTAAAATCATCGCTCTAAGGGTTATTTTATGCGAGAAATCGATTCAGCGCATCCCCGAAGCGTTGTGGTAGAAACATAATTTTTCAAAGACGATGATCAAGGATACATTTTGACGCTTCGGGGATGCGCTGAATCGATTCCCCGCATAAAATTACCCCCAGAAAGTGCGGTTTTTTTGCCACCCTGTAATTAAATTATGTAATCGTCTAGGAATTTTTTTATTAAAATAAAAACAATGATCAATAGAAGCATTTTATAGTTATTCAAAAAATTCCTTTCTTTCTAAATTCTTTTGTCCTCAATCTTTCTAAAGAATTCATTGTCTCATATCCAAATTCTTTGTAAATCCTTTTGTAAATATCAATCCCAACGACATCTATCCAGATTTTTTTGCGGCTCTCCGCAAAAGAAAGAAAGTAGGCCTAAGGCCTAGGCTTACAAGGGACACTCACGAAGTGCCACTCCCAGATTTTTTTAAAGACAACGTAAACTGATTCTATAGGCCCTAGTAGTTACGAAAACATCAAAATTAGAGTTATCCAGTTCGATTTTTGGGGTTAAAAATCGATTTAAAAATTTTTTAAAAATCGGAAAAAATTGTGCAAAAAGATAACTGATGTGGTTGGGATTGAACCTAGGCCTCACAAAATCCAAAACTGCACGCTAACCAACTGCTCCATAAGT
>OZJO01008255.1:0-24561 GCA_900406225.1 Acrobeloides nanus
AGATACCATACCGTACAAAGAGAATCAAATTTTTTACAATAAAAACCGTACCGAGGCCAAAAAATACACCTAAAATGGCTCTGAATTTTACGATTTTACACCCATATAGGTAATTTTTTGCGGGGAATCGAATGGCGATGTTATTTTTGCAAAATTCTCAATTCTAAAGGTCGGAAAATTGATTTTTTTGTTGTCAAAGCTAAAAAACCCCTGTTCAAAATTTTTTTCGAAATTTCAAAAAGTGCTCCAAACCAGCTGATTTTTTGTACTCGGAGGTTTTTCGACATGGGGAACTCGAATCTGAAGGAATTTTTTGATTTTGAACACTAGATTTCACCCCTACAGTTGTAGCTATTTTTGGGGGCTGAGAGGGGTCCCCCGGGAAAAAATCACTCTATCTCCTGCAGATTAGCTCGGATTCGTCTCTTTACTTTATAGCGGGAGTTTTTCCGAGCGGGGAAGCGATTCCCGATGGAATTGGACGAAAAAAAATTTTCCCTGACCCTCTGTCTCCAATAATACCATAAAAACCCCTCTTATTAATAAAGAGGTCAAAAGTTGGGTCACTTTGGGTAACATTTTCACCAAAAATCGACCGTAGTTTTAAAGAGCATAGTTCATTCTGTTATTATACGAAGCTGCTTAAATTTGCTCGTCGACCTTGCTGAGATAGAGCGATTTAAGTGAAATAGACCATTTTTGTGTCCTGTGAAAAAAATCGATATTTTCAAAGTACAAAACAGTCTAACACAAAATCATGATATATTCTCATTTAGCATCACATATTCAAAATATAAACAGCAAAAATCCGCATCAAAAACGAATTTTTACTTTAAAAAAATAGAATTTTCTTTAAAATAGCCATTTTTGGGTATATGGTAAAGATCGTCGTAAAAACCTCGAAAAAGATCGATTCGACCAAAAAACTTTGTATATTCTGATTCTGCAGACACGATTCTATACGAAAAATATAATAACTCAAAAATGACCCCGGTGCGGTTTTTTTTCTTAGCCCCGTTGTACGGCTTTTTTATGACACGTGACGGTCCCTATATTAAATCTATAATTTTTACCTAAAAATAGGGGTGGCCAGGGGTCTATGGAGACCCTGTACGCCAAAAACCGTCCACCCATCAATTTTCGAGTTTTTGGGGGAAATTCAACCTTATAACGGGGACTAATTACTGAGTCAGAAGTTTTTGCCCATATCATATGTTTTCATGGTTTTCTGGCACGATCTTTGTACATATCTCAAAAACGGTCATTTTGCAAAAAATCGAATTTTTTCATAGCAATTTAAGTTTTTATGAATTCGTTTGATATTATTTAGTTGAAATAATTGTTGCAGCATCTTTTTATGCAAAAATTTTTAATCTATGACTTATCATGTACGAGATATGGCACTTTTTTCACAAATAGCAAATATGGGGTCTTCAGACAAAGTGCCATAACTTCTTTATATGAGGGGCCCCTTTTATGCCCTTTTAAGGGGTTATAAAGTAGACCTAGACCTACAATAATACGCATCTAGAAAATTCTAGATGTGGTGGGAACCCGTGGGAAATGGATTTCAATATTTTTCACAATTTTTTTGCATTTTCTGGGATATAGAGAGTCAAAGGAATTTTTTTATTGCCCGATTCCATCGGGAATCGCTTCCCCGCTCGGAAAAACCCCCAATATAAAGTAAACAGAAGTTTTCGCGCTAATTTGGGAGAGTTAGAGCGATTTTCCCCCAGGGGAATCCTTCCCGGCCTTCCCCACAAATAGCCACCACCATATGAGTGAATTCTAGTGTTTAAAATTAAAAAATTCCTTCAGATTCGAGTTCCCCATGTCGAAAAACATCCGATTACAAAAAATAAGCCGATTTGGAGCACTTTTTGAAAAATTGATTTTTCGCCTCATGACCCCCCAGCCTTGGGGTCTAAGGGAAAAATTGAATAAAAATTGTCAGGATAGCATTTTCACGCTTTGGGAATACGCGTAATCGATTCTTTGCATAAAATTACCTATATGCATACGAAATTAATCAGTTTCGAGCCATTTCTGGCGAGATTTTTGAGTTTGAATAAAAAAGGACGCTTTTTCCTTACGTTTCTACGTACATTTCATGCACTATTCTTAGTCTATTTTTTCATAGGAAAATCCGTTTTTGATGCGGTTTTTTGCCACTATAGGGCTTTTAATAGCACAGATTTCGATTCTAAAACAAATTTGGGGTCGTTTCCTTATGAAACTATAGAGTTCTGAAAATGCGTGGCCATCCCTAGCCTTAGGCTTATCCTTTGTCTACTCAAATAAATAAAATATCTACTCGGTTAAATAGGTTCCATTAGTGATGCTCTAGTTACAAAAAGTGATCAACCTTGTCACCGGATATAATAAATATGCGAATTTTATGCAATATACATATATCCTTGTGACAAATTTGTCACTTAGATACAAAGATATCACCATTCACACGTGTTTGTTATACTCAAACAAGGCAAAAAAGATAAATAAAATTTTGATCCTATAGGCAGTGACGTAACCAGAAATTTTTAAAGTAGAGGCACATTACCTTGGTTTGGTTCCAAGCGAAAAAATCGATTTTTTTAAAAATTCTGATTTTTTGTACTTGGGGGTTTTCGGGTATGGGGAATACGAATCCGATGAAATTTTTTAAATTTTAACCGCAGGAAAGGGTCGAATCGGCAAATTTTTGAATTTTATTATGTTTGAACAATCGAGTCAATCAAATTGTTCGTGTTGCTCATGAAAAAAATTCGATCATTACCCCCTTGGGGTAATGAAATATACCACTGATTTTGTAAAAACCATGAATACACCATATGTCCTGTTTGATATACAACCAAAATGGTGCATTTTTAGAAACGCTTCCGTGATGTCGAAGAGGAAGATCGACGCAAGGCTGAACAACGAAGAAAAGAATATGAAAAGGAGAAAAATGGGACTCGCGATAAAAGTAAAGAACGAAAAAAGAGAAGCCGTAGCCGTGATCGCTCACGTGAAAAGCGATCCCATGAGTAAGTTATACTACACTCTTTATACATATCTAATGGGGGAACGGTCCCCTTCTCCATCACCTACCCACGAGAAATTGTTAAAACTTTGAGAAAAAATCATGAGGGAGGACCAAGGTAATTTTTAACAAATTCATCCATCCACCCAGATGACGAAAAATATCATAAAAATCATCCTCCCGGGCCAGTTTTTTGTTCTGTCCTCTCCCGTTGGATATGTATGGTACTCTTCTACACATAACTTTTTCTATTTTAGCAAAGATCACAAGAGCAGCCGACACCGTGATGATGAACGCCGACAGTAAGCCCCCTTGTTCACTTTTTTCAATTTTTTATTTTTTTTAGTTCCAGCTCTCACAACGACAAATATCGCCACCGCTCCCGTTCGCCGCGAAGCAAACACCGCCGTTATTAGCCGAAGGTACCCCAAAAAACTGTTTTTCAGGTATGTTCCATTTCAAAATTTGGCACGTTAGGTTTTTGTGTGTTATGTCCTTGATTAGCCGGCCCTGTTTGGCTCGACGCAAATTTTAAAGGTATTCTAAAATCGGGCATTTTCTCATTTCCATAGTTTAGCACAAAGTCGGCCATTATACTAGAAGGTTATATTCATTACAGTATTATTCTATGTCAACTGGGAAGAGTAATTGATTTTTTTGAGGTGCTTTTATAGATGAGGATTATAGTCGGTGTGCTTGTTTCGTTTTTTGTACAATGCAGTAATGGCTAAATATGAAATTTTTAATACAGTGTGTATCAAAACAACAGGAATTTGAGCGATTTTTTCATATTTTTTCGACCGAAAATTTTCAAAAAAAACCCTTTTAGGGCTAATTTTATGCGGGGAATCGATTGCGTGCGCATTCTCGAAGCTTGAAAACGCTTTCCTGGTCTTGAATCAAAGAAAAATTGATGTATTATAGCAAAATTGGTCATCGCTTCAATACACACTCGATTCACTGAATCAGAGAAGCGTTTTCAAGATTTTTGGAAAAAAAATTCCGGGTCGAAAAAACATGGAAAAAATCGATCAAATTCCGGTTTTTTTATACACACTCTGTAAAGTAATTGTCAAAAAAAAACCCGAAAATTGTAACATTATTATCTATTTTTATAAAATATGTGGATATTAATAAAGTTATCTTTTCCTGCATTGTATAAAAAAATATCACTGGCTATATTTTTTTAAACCTTTTTTCCTTACTATTTCATAAATTTTTACTCATTCGCTACTTTTCAGGCCACTTACTAATCAATTGCTATATTGTCACTGTTCAATTCAATCCACACATTGCTGCAAATTCCAATCTTATCCGAGGTTTATTTATATATTTAAATTGAGTGCATTGTCGTAGCCCAGACCTTCTGAAACGGAGGAGGGTGGTACTATAGTTGAGTTATAAAATGGCATTTTTTATCAAAAAAATTTTCCAATTATGAGGGGGAGGGTATTTTAATTTTGCACAAAATTTGATTTTTTATCAAAAAATCGCATTTTGGGCAAAAAATTTTGGCTATTTTGACGATTTTTGATGAAAAAAATGGACATTTTTTTCAAAAATTTTCAAAATTGGAAAAAACATAAGAGAGACTCTTAGGAAAAATTACAATTTTTTTCAGGAACGGGGAGCGGTCGCCCCTCCTTTCCCCTTGGCTACGCCACTGATTGAGTGTTTTGTCGTTTTATGTTATAGATTATCTTTTTGGCTTAAAAAGGTTAAAATTAATTTTGGCAATTATTTTTAAATCTTATTGCTTCTAGAAAGCAAGTCCGGTATTCTATATTGCATATGGTTTTTAAGGTATTTTTTGTGTGACTTTATTCAAATTGTGAAACTTGTGCTTTATTTAAAATCGTAATAAAGTTATCAATAAATGGAGTTTTATTTTTGTTATTAATGCTTTTGTTACTTAATACAGGGTGGCCCAATAGCAGAGATGTCAAGAAAATTTGTTCAAAATCAGCAAATCTGACTTCAAAAATCAGATTTTAGGAGCAAAATGCTAATTTTCCATTATATTCGCGATCTTCATGATCGTAAATAAATTTAATTTAATGTTTCTTATAAATTTGACAAAATTTCGCATCTCAAAAATCAGATTTTTTCCAAATGGAAAAAATTTCCGAAAAAGTAGAAAAGAAATGGAAAATTTTTCCATTGGAAAAATTTCCAAATAATAACTCTAGAAAAATTAAACTAACTTTTCAATAAAATCGTGTTTATTGAAACGATTAGATCAATGGAAAGTTCCCCATTTATTTTCTACTTTGCCGGAAAATTTTCAAATAATAACTCTAATATTTTTTGGTCAATTAATATTTGAATCTTGTTTGATATTCTCTTTCTGCTTTGTATCTGATTACATTGAAACAGTTTAAGAATTCTAAGCACAGTTAGGTGAAAGATGATAGTACAGGGTGGGCCAAAAAAAGTGGCTTTTATTTTTTTTGGACCCGGAAATTTATTTTTCTAAAAACGTCTCTCTAGGGGTAATCTTATGCAGGGGAATCGATTGCGCGCATTCTCGGAGCGTGAAAACGCTTTCTTGACTCTGGTTCCGAGAAAAAATGGTTTTGAAGCGAAACTGGTTATTTTAAAAGAAAAAGCGAAAATTGTCATTTTCTGTATCAGGGAATCGTTTTTATGCTTCGAAAACGTGTGCAACCGATTTCTCGCATAAAATTACCCATGGAAGGGTGATTTCCAGATAAAAATGCGAAAACAAAAATAATCATTTTCGCTTCAAAACTATTTTTCCCTGAATCAGGGTCAGGGAAGCGTTTTTACGCTCCGGGAATGCGCGAATCGATTCCCCGCATAAAATTACCCATAGAGTGCTCATTTTAGAAAAATAAATTTTCGGATCCCAAAAAATATTTTTAAAAACCACTTTTTTTGGCCTACTCTGTACTTTTTTGCATCTGTCCGGTCAAACAACAGTACAAAAAAAGCAATCTATATCATTTCAACGCAGAGTAAGCTATAGTTCGAACGACTAAAGACCAGAAATATTAAACGAAAAAAACTGATACTAAAACAATTTGAGCAAAAAAATAAGAGCGAATGCACGGAATTTACAGTAAAAGTTCCGTTTGGCCACCCCTATGCTTGATAAGATTTTTTGCTGATTTTTGGTAAACAACGAATAAAAATGTTCTACAATGAAAACACATGTTTGAGTACAACGACTAATGCATAGCACAAAAAATTATTGAGACAGGGATGGGGTGGGGGGCACCCCAGTTCTCTCGCGGGACATTTCTCCACCAAGAATTTGCCCCATATTGTGAAATTTGCGGCATAGGCTCTAATGAAAAGAAGAGGATGGAACGATAAGAATGAAACGACATAATGGAACGAAAACAAATTCAGAGTTTTCGTGTCAATATTCAGGCAAATTCAAACCCGTTTCCTACACAGCCTAAAATAATAATAAAAAATGGGTGTTTTTTGACCATTTTTAGGTGTTTTTTGGCCTTTTTTACAGCAAGTTTCAATCAATAAAAACACTAAAAATGGCCAAAAACACCTAAAAAATTTTTTCCGACAGTATTTTTTCATCGTTTCGAACATTTTTTACGTTTGTCGAAAAAGTTTTTTAAAATTTTTTTTGCCATAACTCGCCTCAATCAGCCCTCTCCCTTTAAAATTTTTTGTCAACTAATTTTAACACTTCCTTTACAAGTTCCAAATGTAAACATCATACAAAAATACTTTTTTTCAACCCAAAAATTTCTTATTAGGAAAGTTTTTAATTCCATTCATTGCATGTGTATCTTTCATGTGCCTTTTTTACGTCATATAACATCTGGCAGACCCATATAGACGCACACACCTTTGTCTGGGGAATTTCCCAGGTGGAAGTTTCCATCCTGAAAGTTTCCTAATAAGAAACTTTCCTATTCATAAACTTCGAAAATTCTTTTATGGAAACTTCCGATTTTCACTCGAAAAATTTCCTTGTTTCAATTTTGACGCAACAAAAAGAGCACAAAAACAATATCACTTTTTTTCATTGTCAGATGTTGACCCCAAGACGTAAGGCGATATGGGTGGAGCCTCAATGCATATGATGATGAGGCAAACTATATAAAAAGAGATATTCATCCTGGAACAATATGATTTTGTATTGAAACGAAATCTTGAGTAGATTCAGAATCTTTTTTCTAATTTCTGCAAGATGTCTATTTCCAAGGCCATTACAAATTTCTCTAGACAAATCCCTCGCATGGCGACATTAACAGGTAGTAAAATGTTTATGAGATTTATGAAACCTATATGCACTCTCTATGGTTGCGTACGCGCGTTGTTTCGAAGTGAAAAACGCTTCCCTGATTCAGGGAAGGCGTATTGTGTATTGAAGCGAAAAGTCGCTTCAATACACAATACGTCGCAAAAATGCGTATATAAAAAAGCTTGAATTTGGGTGATTTTTTATGTTTTTTCGACACGAAAAATTTTTTCAAAAATGACCCTATAAGGGATACGGGGAATCGATTTCGAAGCTTGAAAACGCTTCCCTGAATCAGGGAATCGGAGTGTGTGTATTGAAGCGATGATAAATTTTTACTATAATACATCAATTTTTCTTTGATTCAGGATCAGGGAAGCGTTTTCAAGCTTCGAGAATGTGCGCAATCGATTCTCCACATAAATTTACCCCCAGAAAATCAAAATTTTCGATTTTCGCTTCAATACACACACTCCGATTCCCTTATTCAGGGAAGCGTTTTCGCACTTCGGGAATGTGCGCAATCGATTCCCCGCATAAAATTAGCCCTAATAGGGTAATTTTTGAAAAAAATTTCTGGTCGAAAAACATGAAAAAATCCCCCAAATTCCGGTTTTTTATACACGGTTGAAAATTTTTTATAGGAGAAAGTACATCAAAAAATGTATATTCGCATCTTCCTCACAATTCCAATGTCTCGCGTCGGTGTTCAGCTTCGGTGGCTTCAATTCGTTCATCATCTCCATTCCGACCATTTCTAACATTACAAACGACTCAAGCTACGAATAGAAAAACTTCATTGGTCATTTTTGATAAAGATGGCACTTTGATTTGTTTCCATAGCATGTGGGTTCCATGGACGTTGAGCACAATTAAAAAGTAAGCTAAAAATAGAAATTAAACGTGTAATGTTTGTCTGTCCATGTTTTCGTTGTAATACACAAACTTTTTTGAATTTTTGTACTGTACAAAATAATTCTAAAATTTCCATTCTAGGCTCGAAGAAGCGACAAATCTCGACATTAGCAGCAAAGTTTACAAACTCCTTGGTTTTTGCCCGATTGAACATAAAGTCAAAACTGGTCTACTAGCCGAAGGCACTATGGATCAAATCCGGCAAAAAATCGTCGATCTGTTAATCGAACATGGCTTTGATAGAAAAACTTCCGAGAAAATTGTTCGCGCTAGTGTACAAGATTGTAATACTTCAAGCAATGAGACGTTGAAACAGATTCACGATCTCAGGGGGCTTTTCCAACAACTCAGAAGTCAGGGCATCAAAATCGCTATTTGTACCGCAGATAGTCGGTAAGATCGATAAACAAAAATTTCTTGTTCGAATTACCATGTTTAGACAAGGAACTATGAACGCAGTTAGATGTTTGGGTCTGGAACAATATGTTGATTTTGTTGTTTGTGGTGATGATCATGGAGCTAAACCAAAACCTAACCCAGATAATGCTTTAGCCATTTGTAGAGCCTTGAATGTTGATCCTAAGGTTAATTTTTTTAAATTGTAAAAGACCATGTGTTTTTCATATGCATTCTTCTTTTCATCCGATTATTAAAGAACAGATCAAGGGGTTTTCCGATATGTCATCGACTGAGTGGGAACGACGCCGACCTTTGTCTCACTCCTCAATTTTCTTGCATAACTGCATAGCAAAGCCGTTGAATGTCTTTGACATTTAACGGTTTTCATTCTCATAGACAATCCAATCGGGTAGACAAGACAAATGATTTGTTACTTAATTGAGTCTACAGATGAGAGCTAGCCTAAAAAATTACAAGGTGTTAAAAAAAACCATCATCTGGAAATTTTGGCACTATGACAAAAGTTAGCGTGGCGAGACTAGGGGTATTTTTATGCGAGAAATCGGGCAGTATCACTTTTCGTACAATTGTTTTCGTACGGTACTTTTCGTACGAACTTTTCGTACAGGTACTTTTCGTACAAGTACAAGGGGGAGGGGGCAAAAGTCCTCGCGTAAGAGGCGGTATATCCTCGCATAAATTGCTCCTTAGGCGAAGACTGTTTGCCCCCTTGGCGAGTAATTTTGCCCCCCCCCCTTTGTATTGTATTTGTACGAAAAGTACCTGTACAAAAAGTCCGTACGAAAACTAATTGTACGAAAAGTACCTGTACGACAAGTCCGTACGAAAAATAATTGTACGAAAAGTGATGCTGTCAGAAATTGATTGTGCTCATCGAAAAACCTTGAAAACGCCTCCCAGACTATGAAATATAAGATTTTTGTATTTTTTTCAGTTATTTTCGGTGGGAATTCCTAGGAATTTTCTGAAAATTGGATATTTCATGTTCTAGGAGGCGTTTTTAAAGTTTTTCGATGCGCGCAATCGATTTCTCGCATAAAAATACCCCTAAAGAGTCTTTTGGAAGAAAAATTTTGTTGAAAAGTTTTTGAAAAATTCGCCAAAAAATGACCGAATGGTGGTTTTTTGGAACACCCTGTAAAAAAGCACTAAAATTTGAAACTGAATTTTTGACTCTTTTAATATAGCGCTATTTTTAGGATGCTCTAATGGTCGGAGATACATTAGCAGATATGGGAATGGGCAAATCTGCAAAACTTGGTGCTACTATTGGTGTGTTATCGGGCGTTGGCGGACGGGAAGAGCTAAATCCTCATGCTGACTATTTGGTGAAACATGTTGGGGAACTTCCGTCAATTTTGTTGAGTCAAACCTGGCAAAGTTCGCTATCGACGTGATAAAAATTATTATCTATTTACTGTAAAAATGTGATCTCTATGTTTGTGCATTAAGATGATTTTTTTAAATTTTCAATAAAATATTCTGTTTCAAAGTGCGAAATTTTGTCAAATTATAAGAAATACTTAAACGCTCGATAAGCGGGCCACCCTAGAGGGGGGGCCGTTTATCGAATTTTCGAGGGGGGAGGGCCCGCTTATCGAATTTTTCAGGGGGGCCGCTTATCCGATGTTTTGTTAAAAACTATACAGTAACTACGAGAAAATGCTAATGGTAAATATAGTAAACGCTCGGCATCCCTTTAATCGGGTCTCCCCTCAAAAATTCGATAATCGGGCCCCCTCTAGGGTAGCCCGCTTATCGAATTTTTGAGGGGGGAGGCCCGCTTATCGAACGTTTACTGTATAATGGAAAATTAGCATTTTGCTGATTTTTGAAGTCAGATTTCCTGATTTTGAATAAATGTTTTTGGCATCCCTGCTTTTATTTTTTATGATTCGCTGAAAATTTTCGGCCCTGATGGCATAGGCCAATGGATGGCCAGTGTCCTATCCATTCGGCCATCCCTGCACTGGAATCTAGCCATGAAACAGTTGAAATAAAGTTCATTTAAATTGATATGAAGTATAACAATAATACAACCATGACAAAATATCAAATTTACAAAAAATAACAACAACACCATGCAATAAAGAGAGGATATATTGTAATATTTATTTATGAAGCTATTTTTCAGTCAAACCTAGATGGTCGTCAACAAATTGTCTAATGAGATCCATGAGTTCCTTTTTTACTTCTTCTGGAACGGTTCTTCTAGCACGGTCCTTTACATCGTCGATCATATCTTCGTATTTTAGGTTTTCAATTCCCTAAAATTAATTTCTAAAAACATAATGGTCCCTTCTTATGATTTTTTTCAAAAAAAGTCAATTTTTCATTTTTAAAAATCGTAATTTTCTGAGCATTTTCAGCATAAAAACGGCCATTTTTAAAAAAATTTCGTGTCTGCGGCGCTGTTTTTGGCCAAAACTCCAAGAATTCAGCAAAAAATTTTTTTAACAACGTAAGAGGGGACCAAGACAATTTTTTCGATTTTTTGTGAAAATTTGTAAAAAAAATCATCAGGGATCCTTGTTTTTTGTCCCCGAATTTTTTTTTCTGGATACGCAACTGGAGAACTAGCCTGAGTCTACCCCCAAAAGAATAATTGATGTAATCAGACTAGCTTTTCTCCTTAAAACGAGGAAATAGAGGTTCTTTTCAGAATTTTAATTTCACTATTTCAAGACCTACATGTTCAGTTACATATTTTCTACACAAGGTTTCTACTTCAGAGACCCAGCCAGTCTCCTTGAGACGTTTGGCCACTAATTCTCCTAGACGTTGCCTTTCACCACTTCGAATAAACTCCATTTCTAGTTCTTCTTTTGTTTGAAGCTTCTTTTTGCCATGGCTAGAGAAAATATTCGAGGCACTAGATTCGTTGGAATGAAAACTCATTTTGGTGCTAAAAGGTTATTTTAGTTAAAGAAAATGGGATATTAAAAGAATCGCAGAAAAAGTGTGTGCTAATTCGAAATCTTTGTTTCAAAAAAGATACAATGAAAAACTTGAACAAAACAAGTTGTAAGCGCGTTGGTTAGCTCGGACCCTCAAGAAGTCCCTGATTCTACAATAAAATCATATGTACAGAGGGTGGAGAAGTTCTGGCAAAGGATGTACGAAGTCCTGACATGGGATGCAAAAAGTCTTGTTTATGTGTGCAAAAAGTCCTGGCATAGAATACAATAAGTCCTGACTTAGGAAAAATTTTAATTGATTTACAACAATCTTCATCACGAAGTTGCAGTTTTTTATTGGGAACTGTCAGAACTTATTGCATTCTATGCCAGAACTTTTTGCACACATGGACAAGACTTTTTGCATCCCATGTCAGGAATTCGTACATCCTTTGCCAGGACTTCTCCGCCCCCTGTATACTACATATGTCATATAGGGAAGTACCTCAGCGAAATTTCAAAACACAAAAATAACGCCGGGATCGTGCTCTACGACCCTGAAAACCTCCAAAAACACCAAATAAGTCGAGATTTATAAAAGTTAACATGTAAAAAAATTTCGGTACTAATCGGATTTTACAGCCCCACTCAAAAAAAGGACACATCCTCGGGGTGAATTGCACCAAATTTTGGCGATGCTGGTGCCTTTCATTCCCTTCCGTTACAACACGGTTACAACGACTTGCATGGTCTTACTGAGTCCCTGACAACTCCATTGTAACGTGCTCTTGCCTGACTTTTGCCTATGCTCTTGCCTGAGCGTTGTAACACATTACAACGCTCTTGCCCCTGGTTTTGCCGAATTTGTTCAAATCACAATTTCACAAAGCTGATTGCAAGATGCGAGATAGAAAAAAGCAAACTTTAAAAAAAATCGTCTAAAGAAAATCGTTTTAATATGTAGATATTGTCAAACTTTAGTATAAACGAAAAAAGCTAGCAACATACTCGATAAAAAAAGGAAAACATTTGGATTTTTTGCATTTTAGAAATTACAATTTTTGTTAACTTTATCAAATTTCGAATACTGTTTACTCTTATTGTTATCCATCAAAATCTATTTTTATTGATTTTTTTATTATGCAAATTTGTCATTTTTAGATGTCGTATATGAACCAACAACAACCGATAGACAATTTTTCTTATTCATTTAGTGCTCCAAACACTGCTTACTTTGATGGAGAAAACGCTAATTCTTATTTCGATCATTATATGACAGAAACTAGTGAGGCGGACAATGAAGCTTCCGTTGAAGCTAGATATGAAAAGAAGTATGAGCTGCTTTTGGAGTATTATGATACTATTGCGCAGGTAAATGTATAGATTAATCAGTGGCGTAGCTAGGGGAGGGGACCCGGAGTGGTTCCCTCATTCCTGGAAAAATAAAAAAAATTTCCTAATGATCCCCCTTGTGTTTTTGCAAAATTTTTCAAAAATCATAATAGTCTCACATTATGATTTTTCACCAAAAATGACAAAATTTCCTATTTTTCCACCATAAAGGTCGGAAATTTTCCACTTTTTCTACGAAAAATTGTAATTTTCTGAGTATTTTCAGCTTAAAACAAGCATTTCTCAAAAAATTTTCGCCTGCGGCGCTGGTTTTGCGTTAACTCAAGGATTTCATCAAAATTTTCGTCGAAAATCGAAAATTTTTGAGCGTTTTCAGGTTAATAGGTGTTTTTAAACAAAAAATTTTCGCGTCTGTCGGCGCAAAAAAGCAGGAGAATTGAACTGGTTTTTTCAATTATTTTAAACACTGGAAAAATTGCCTTGATCTTCCCCCTTATGTTTTTTCTCAAATTTTTGAAAAAAACATAAGAGGGGACCAAGTTAAAAAATTTGTTTGAAAAGGTTCCCCTCTCATTCTTGGAGGCTTGCTACGATACAACAGCATAATTTAACCCCAATTTTAGAGCAATAATCGTCTGAGAAACCGATTATATCACGTCAAAAAGGAGATCAATTATTTGAAGCAGCTAAAACGGTAGGGGAATTGGACTCATAAAAATCGAAAAATTTTGGAGCTACACAATAGGGGGAGCCACCCCACGTGAAAAATTTTTTTGGAAATAACCCCTCTAGGGGTAAAAACATGCGGGGAATCCGAATTTGACATTTTCGAAGTGAAAAAATGCTTCCCTGATTCAAGGAAAGCTTATGTATTGAAGCAAAAAGTTGTAAAAATGTAATTTTTGTTTCAATACACTAGCCTTCCCTGAATCAGGGAAGAGTTTTTTTCGAGAATGTCTAATTCGGATTCCCCGCATGTTTTTAACTCTAGAGGGGTCATTTTCAGAAAAAATTTTCACGTGGGTGACCCCCTCCTATTGTGTAGTAGCTCCGATATTTTTTAGCGTCTTATGTCAACGCTTACTTGAATTAAATGATGATTTTGTGAGTGCTACTCTTGAAATCCCAGATAACGATGCACAATCTTCTGTTGTTGATAAAGTGATCGGAGAGGTTGTAAATACAGCCCAAACTGGTGGTGCTCCACCGGCGAAAAAACGACGTCCAGAGTCGAAAAAGAGCCAGGTCAAAAACACTTGGGAGCTAATACACATTAGGGGAGGCCACACACGTGAAAAATTTTTCTGGAAATGATCCCTCTAGGAGTAAAAACATGCAGGGATCTGAATTTGACATTTTCAAAGCGAAAAAACACTTCAGGGAAGACCTGTGTATTGAAGCAAAAATCGCATTTTTGCGACTTTTCGCTTAAATACACAGGCCTTCTCTGGATCAGGGAAGCGTTTTTTCGCTTTGAAAATGTGAAATCGGGATTCCTCGAAGCATGTTTTTAATTCTTGAGGGGTCATTTTCAGAAAAAAATTTGAAAATTTTTTCACGTGGGTGATTCCTCTATTGTTTAGTAGCTCCAATATTAGAAAATTTTCAACGACAATTCGATTTTTAGCCTTCAAAATCGAAGCCTAAACCGGCTACATCAAAAACCAGTCTTGTTTCTATTGTAGATGATATAATTACAGAATCTCATAATGAACATGTTGAAGCACAAGCGCTGGTTGAAGGTATGAGAAGCTGTATGTGTGTGGAAGATTTGACTTTTTTTAGGAATTCACCTAATGGAAGATTTAAGCGCCGTCAATTATGAGCCTTTGACAGAAAATGATCTTGCCAGTGAACAGCTCAAAAATCGGCTGCTTAGGAAATCTTCAATTGATGTAATAATCTGAAAATAGGAAAAAAAAATCAATTTTTTGACCTTTGGATTAGGGAATTTTGAAAAATTAATGCTTTGAATTTACCCATATATATATGATAATCAGCCAGTCTGATTTTGTTTTTGGCCCCCAAAAATTCGTTGGTACGGTTTTTATTGGAAAATCAGGCTTGTTCTATGTACGGTTTGGTAGTTTCAAAACAAATCATGTTTTGATAGAAAAACGCATTTTTGACGCGGTTTTTTCAGACTATAGTTTTTAATAGCGGAAAATACATTGTTATAACAATTCCAGACTGAAAAAATCGAAAAATATGATTTCTAAAAGCCCATGCTGGTCCCTAATTTTCAGGTTAAAAATTGCTTTTTTAAAGCTGAAAATCCTCAGAAAATATCAATTTTTAATGAAAAAATTGAAAATTTTTGGAATGGGCCCCCCAGATACAGGGTGAGCCAAAAAAATCATATTTTTGCGTTTTTTCGTGAAGTTTTTAAAAATCGCAAGAAAATACCCCCAATAGGTGATTTTTGAAAAAAACTTCACAAAAAACACCGTTTTTGGCTCACCCTGTACAACTTTAAAAAAAATGCATTTTTTAGCATCTTCTTCCCGATAAACCGGATGAAACAAGTGATGAAGAAACAGAAATAAAGCCATTCGACAGTTCTCGAGATGCTTTTGATTCGTCGGCAACTGAAGATTCCGATTTAGATATTCCAAGTTCTTCGAAAAGTCGACCTAGCCAAGTTGGTCTTGAACCATTTCCACAAAAAATCTTAATTGTTTAGTTCTTATTTTATGGAAATAAACCACTTCAAGAAAGAAAAGTTGAAACCACTACGGCAACCATAATCACATCACCATTCGTGTCTTCGATTCAACGTCAAGTTATTGATGCTATTCAATCAGCCAATATCAACTTGTCTCCACCAATGTCTAGTGCTGCTTCTTATATGGCATCACCTCGATATAATATGGTAGCTTCGGTCGCAGCCACAGTACCTGCTCCTAACTTAAGTAGCAGGGTTCAAGTCTCACATTCAGGAATGGTTTATTCGCCTCCAACAAGTACAAATGTTACTTCGATGGATTATGGTTCTATGCAATCACAAATGAATGCGAAAGAAGAGGAGCAACGACCCATTAATAAATAAAATATTTTGTAAACAGATTACTTTGTATGTTTCATGTTATTTCAATAAAATTTTTGTACACTTGAAATTTTCATTTAATCGGTATTGTAACAACTATTTTTTATAGACGGCATGTTTAAATTAATCAAGTAAAAGTTGTTTTGCTCTCGGGTTGTAAACCGTAATAGACTATACTTTGTTTATGGCGCGCTATTGCTTCCTTATGATTTTGTCTAAAATTCTAGTTGTCTCCCCTAGGTCCGTAATTATTCTGGACATCTTGAGTACGGTGCCCCAAAAATTGTTTATTAATGACTCCCGATACTATTGACTTATGGTAAAATTGTAATGTTTTAGTGGACCAAATATGTAATACTGATACTATTTCGGATGGGGGGGGGGAGAGGGGAACCAGACGTTCATAAGAAAATTTAGACAACGAATAATCATCAGGCTCAAATTTAAGCGAAAAATGATATCATTCTATTTTAAAACGCTCGGGAGTGCCGTTCGGAATCAATTTTCGGAGAAACATCGAGCGCTCGTACCCCGATACTAGTAGCTTATAAAATTAAAAACTTTTTAATAGTTTATAAAAAAATTTATACACAAAAACCCGTTCAACAACTTACCTCCACCGCGATGATCTTCTGGACATTCGCGACTAAAAATGGTTCATTAATTAACAGGCAACAAAAATTAGTTACCTGAAGCGACCCGGCTTACCGCAGTTATAACACGCACGATCGGACATCGTCTGCAACAAATGCTTTTAATAAACTAAAGTCAAAAAATTCTGAAAAAAAAGAATAAGGTACAAAGTTTTAGGACCAAATGGAACCCTTGAATTTTTTACGGCCAGGGGCCTATTGCTGTACAGCTGCAAGTTTTAAATGTAGTTATAGTTATGCTTTTTTGACAACTAGATGTAAATTGATTAAAAAGAAATTCAAATTGCTGTAATTTTGATGTAGTTGTAAAAATTCTTACAACTTGCAATAGGTCCCGGAATTGGAAGGGGAGTAAAACATCCTGGATTCCCTCTTGACTACGTGTTACTGTGAAGTCCTCAGAAAATGAAGATTTTTTGGTGAAAAAAATGAATTTATGCAAAATTTTTGAATGGGCCACCCAAGTAATGCAGCAAACTATTTTCTTTTTAAACTGACAATAAAAAACAGATATATCAATAAATATGACTTTAAATAATCGAAATTATAAACAATTTTTTATTTAATAAACAGAACTCAAACAACATAAATTATAACATCCATGCATGAGAAAATTCTATAATTTTACAATAAAAAACGAAAACAAATATATTAGTCCTTCGGATGAACTTCAAGCGATCTAATCTCGGCAATCACGGCTAAAAATAGTGTGCATATAGTGAAATCGACTTGAAAAAAGATTACCTGATATGTCCAGGCTTGCCACATCGGTAGCAGTTACGATCGCCTCCACCGCCGCCTCGACTTCCACCTCCGCGATCCGGACAATCTCGACTTATGTGTCCCGACTTACCGCAATTGTAACAATCTCTGCCGCCTAAAAAGTATCGTATAAACGAGAACTAAAACTAAGGAGATCCCCAGAAAATATTTAAAAAATGTTTTTATACACAAAAATCCCGTTCAACAATTACCTCCACCTCCACCGCCGCCGCCACCACCACCACCACCACGACGATCTTCTGGACATTCGCGACTGAAAATGGTTCATCATTAATTACCAACATGCAACAAAAAAGAAATACCTGAAGTGACCCGGTTTGCCACAGTTATAACACGAACGATCGGACATTCTTTTTAACAAGTGCTTTTAATAAACTAAAGTCAAAAATATCTGAAAAGTAAAAAATAAGTTACAAACAAAGGATTTTCAAATTTACAAACAAAAGATTTTCAATAATGTTAAAGAAGAAATTACAGTGCATAAAACTTTTGGAGCTCTTCCCCCTGGGGAGACGCAATCAACAGGATTCCAAAAACATACTTTTTTGAAGAAAATTTTATGGAAAAATATCCTCTAGGAGTAATTTCCTACGAGGAACACGTTGCAATGTTATTTTGCAGCTATAATTTATTGGTCGAGTTTATGTGGAGAGATCTCCTCTTGTGGAGACAATTCAACTATCGACTGGATATTGATTTGCAATTTCATTCCAAAGATTAAAGAACTTTCTCGAGAAAGTGTTCTTTAATCTTTGGAATGAAATTGCAAATCAATATCCAGTCGATAGTTGAATTGTTTTGTTGGTTCTCGATTTTTGATGAATTATAACTGCAAAATAACATTGCCAACGTGTTCCTCGTAGGAAATTACCCCTAGAGAATATTTTTCCATAGAATTTTCTTCAAAAAAGTGTCAGTTTTTGGAATCTTGTTTATTGCGCCTCCCCAGGGGGAAGAGCTTCAAACTTTTTAATATAATTTTTGGCATAAAGATTTCAAAAAATCTTCCATCCTCAAATTTTTATTCCAACTAAATTTCTTCAGGGTCAACGAGTTTTCGAATGTGGTCTTCAGCAAATTTATAGCATACAAGATGCATAAAAATGTAAAAGATAACATTCGAAAATTGGCAATGGTACATTTCCCAAGCGGACGTTTCGCAAGTAAATTTTTTCCAAGTAAACGTGAAGTGGACATTACCCAAGTAAAAACTTGGAAATGTCTCTTGTGATTTTCATTTTTTACTTGGGAAATGTACCATTGCCCGAAAATTCGTTTATCCTGAAAAGATATTAGCAATATAAAAAGCGTTGAGACGAGTACTAATTGCAATTAGTGCTCCCCAACTTGCCGCCACTAATTCGTTCGGAAATTTTTGTCTTCACTAATTTATCACTAATAACTTCACTAATTGCGTTCGGAAACATCACTAATAGGTGTTCGGACGCGTTCGGAAATGTTTGGACGAGCGCCCGAACGCCTATTAGTGATGTTTCCGAACGCAATTAGTAAGTTATTAGTGAACTAAAGTTCGTTCGGGAGCCGTCCGAACGTATTAGTGGCGGCCCTTAGTGCTTCCAAAATTTCGAGACGCAATTAGTGAAGGCCCTCAATAAATTTTGAGTTTTGTAATGCCATTAATCGTTTCAAAAATCAAACTTTAATTGAATCAGGTAAATTGTCTGACTCATTAAAAACTTTTTATTGAAACGATCTCCTGAACATTACCAAATTCATTGAATTGTTTCCTGGGACCAATTGGCAATTGCGCATCTCGGAAAGTCGAAAATTCCGATTTATATAAAACAGAACTGTAAAAAATAGCGACAAGCAACTTTATTTGGCCGCGATTTTTCCGGCATATTCGGTACGAACAAAACGGATCCAAAAAACGGCACAATACGATGGGGGGGGGAGCAAAAGTTCTTACCAAACCCAAAACATTTTAAAAACGTGTTTTCTTGATGAATTGGGCGAATATAGCTGTTTAGAGTCGAAAACACGAAAAAATTGTTTACTGGGAAATGGTCAGAACTTTTATCCCACTATGGCAGTATATCTGTCCCTTATATCAGAACTTCTCTTTTTTAAACAGATTTTAAAAAATCGTATCTCTCGTTTTTGTCGTTATTAAAACTTTGTTGTAGAATAGTTTTCTTTAAAAAACTCCTTTTTTGTAAATTTCTTTTTTAAGGCATTACTATATTTTTCTAAAGCAGCATGGAAAATTCATCTGTTGGTAGCTCTAATAACCCAGCTTTTAATGATGCTTCAGATTATCCAAAAAATGTTCGTACAGCACTTTCGGAAGCAGATAATGAAAATGATATGACAAACAGCGTTAAGTTTCAAATTCCAGCCGAGAAATGTGAAAAACTGCGTAAACCTGAAGTCATCGATCATTTGCAGGTTAATGTTTCAGATTATGGAAGGATTTTTGTTTGTTGCTAACTCACTTTTTAAGTCATCATTGAATGTCCGACTGAACCTTCTTAACAACCCGGACGAATCAGGTGCCAAAACTTTAATTGTTTCCGGAATTCCTAAATATATGTCAAATGCTAAAGCCTTTCTAACCTCAATCTACGATGCTTTTGATCCGTACGATAAGCAAGAAAATGGAATTATGAATCCGAGTCAACCAGTATATCCACCGCCGTTTGGCTATTTCCCACGTTATCCAGTTGCGCCAATTGGTCGATTTCCGCAACCAGGATATATGAGACCATGGGGATCGCAGTATTTTATGAACTATCCAACTTATCCAGGTGGGATTTTTGGATTTAGAGCCAAGAGCGTAATTATAGAGGGGGAATATGGAGATGTTACTCTTCCAAGCCAGGCAAAAAGTTGATAAACAAAATCCCCTGGTCCCCCTGATGTTTTTGTCCAAAAAATTTTAAATCCCCTATGATTTTTTTACAAAAAAATTGAATAAATTTTTCATTTTTTTATCAAAATTTCCTATTTCCAACAAATTTACCAATTTTTCATCAAAAATCGAAATTTTCGGATTAAAAGCAATCATTTGCAAAAAATTTTTGCCTGCGGCGCCTTTTTTGTTTAGGAAGCAATAATTCAACGATAAAAAATCTCTAAAAAAACGTCGTCAAAGGTGTTTTTCTAATACTTGCTAGGAGAACACCTTTGACGACTCTATTGGAAACTAGTACCGATTTTCGGTTTTTTAAGTTGGCCAAGGAGTTCGCTATCCACACTATCCAGCTCAAGATTTTATCGCTGAAAATCAACTTTTGGTTCCATCAGATTTAGTCGCGCATGTTATTGGCCGTAAAGGCGCATCGATTAATCAAATTAGGGATGAAGTTGGTGATGTGGAAATTGAATTTTTTCCAGCAGGTGGGATTTTTTGTTGTTGTTTTTTATCTTGTGTTTGCTTTATTTTAGCGTTTCCAACTACGCCGCATCGAATTGTCGAAATTCATGGAACTCCTGAAAAAGTAGAATATGCTAAACGCCGGATTATCGAGAAGATCCAGGAATTTCTGCCGGGCTACTCTCCTCCGATGCCAAGTAATCGATCCAACTTTTCTCAAAGTGTCAACAATCCGCCAATCGATTATCAAGACAACCAGAGGAAGCGAAAATTAGATGAACCTACTACTACGCCTTTCGACTCGAATTCAGTGCCGTTGATGGAGACAAAGATTCCAAGATCATATGGAAATCGGCCGCCTATGAATCCAACGATCTCTGCTAGCTCGGTACAATATCAGTCTCCAATGCAATTGCCTGCGAATTCAATGTCTATCTATGGCCAAAATTCGGCATACAATTTTCAAAATTGGAATCAGTCTCAACAAGCAACTACAGGTTGAAAATTAATTTACAAATTTTTCCCAAAAATCGAAAAATTACCTTGATCCCCTTACGTTGTTTTTCAAAAAAATTTTATTGAATTGAAATTTTAGCAAAAAAAAATTTTTTTGGGTGTAAGCCACCCTCGAAATTCAGCTTTTCCTACGGGCTTGGGCCGGCCCCCCTGGATACGCTCTGGGTGATGTACATTACATAAAGCCGTTCTTGATGCATTAAGTGAATCTTTTTTAGACATTTGTGTTCCGAATTCATCTATGGCAACAACTCCGGCTGCACAGGATTTCGATTTTCATACTTTCATCGGGTTTCTGGCATCAGCACAGCAATGGACCTCTTATTACCGAAGCAAGGGCTTGTACCAGCACGCGGCTTACATCGACATGTTGTTGAAATATTACTCTGGTTCCGGCGCTCCGATCCAACCTTCTCCTCCTCCTCCGCCGCCACCAGAAGAGTCATCTGATAGTGAAAAAGAAACTTTGGAAAGCAGACTCAAAAAGCATCTACAAAACCTTTAAAAAATTGCCTTTGTTAATATTTTATTTATTGTATTGATTATTACTTTGTTGTTGCTTTTCGTTCATGTTTTTAACTTTATCCGTGAATAAATTATAGAAAACAATTGTATCAGGGGCAACAGTTCGGGGAGAAAAACGTCCAAAAGTTCGGGAATACCCGACAACAATTATGGACACTACCACTGCCAGATTTTGTGTTTTCAATATAAAAAACGCAAAATCTGACAGAGATAGCGTCCCCGAATTTTTGTCGGGTGTCTCCGAACTTTTGCCCCCTCTTTATTGATTTTTTAAGTTTGTATCTTTGATATTTGTTTTTTAATTCACGTGTGTTCTGAACAGATGAAAAATAGAAAAAGTTTGAAGCCGATATTTTTTATGTTTCAAACATCTACAAATCGTGTTCCTGTCCAAGAGCTAACTCCATCTCGATAGAG
This sequence comes from Acrobeloides nanus, assembly GCA_900406225.1. NCBI lineage: Eukaryota > Metazoa > Nematoda > Chromadorea > Rhabditida > Cephalobidae > Acrobeloides > Acrobeloides nanus. The sequence continues at coordinate 22,122 of OZJO01008255.1, forward strand.
TTCGCTAAATCGCTTTACGCCGCCCCCGCGTAGCTCACCTATCTAGCAGATCTGATTGCTTCTCGCAGTGGTCCCAACTCTGACTTTATTCCATTTATGATTAATAATTTCGGCACTATGACAATTAGCAAGCGGACAATTGGCAACGAACGATTTTTTCCACTTTCCAGTGATTAAAATAAAAAAATTCCTTCAGATTCGATTTCTCTATGCCGAAAAACCCCCTGACAGGCACATAGGACACTCGAATCGGAAGAAATTTTTTGATTTTGATCATTGAAAAGTGGAGAGATCATCCATTGTCAGAGTCCGTTAGTGAAATTTGTTACTTCGTTGCAAATTGTCCTAGTGCCATAATTTTTAGACCCAACATATGCTTGTTCCACGTTTAGTAATTGGGTTAATCCGTCGCAGCTTACATACAACTAATGTGAAAAATGTTGGCGTTTTTGGTGAACGCGAAGGAGGTGAACATGCTCTAACATCAGGTGAACTAGGGGACTTCAAACCGGGTGCTTTTTATCCAGAACTTCCAAAGGATAGAAAACCCACTTATATTATTGTTGGCGCTGGCTCTGCCGGCTGTGTTTTGGTAAGCTGTTAAATTCGGATTGAGATAAGACAAATTCAGGCGAATCGATTGTCTGCGGATCCGAATAATTTGGTAGTGCTGATCGAAACTGGGCCTAAAGATCATTGGTGGGATTGGCGTATTCATATGCCTGGAGCATTGATGTACAATTTATGTCATGATAAGTACAATTGGTATGGGTTTTATTTTTCAAATTTTGCCTCCATTTTAAACAATCAAACCATACTTTTGGGTTTTTTGCGACAATTTTTGAAAATTTTTTTAAAATTACCTATAAGGGGTACTTTTATAGAAAGCATGCAATCGATTTTACCCCTTATAGATGATTTTTGAAAAAAATGTTTTGAAAATTTTTCACCAAAAAACGCAAAGGTACGGTTTTTGACTCACCCTTTCGAAGCCTCATTTTTATATTGCAAGCCTTATTTTCAGGTTTTATATGACTCAAGCTCAAAAGCACATGAAAGACCGAGTGATCTATTGGCCTCGTGGTCGTGTCTGGGGCGGCTCTTCTGCCTTGAACGCTATGGTTTATGTCCGCGGGCATCCATATGACTATGATCGCTGGGAAAAAGAAGGAGCTACAAATTGGTCCTACAAGTTAGTGGCGGTAACCCCGGTTGTTGGTTGGAATTGCCCATTTCAGGCACTGTTTACCGTATTTCAAGAAAGCCGAGACTTATGAATTGTCCACTGGACCGAGCGATCCATACAGAGGGCATGACGGACCGTTACATGTGACTCAAGGAAAATGTGAAAATCCTCTTCACCAGGCTTTTATTAAAGCTGGAGAACAAGTAATTTTAGCGAAACAGGCATGATTTTGATAAATTTTTTCAGCATGGTATTGGAATTACTGAAAACATGAATGGTTATCGACAAGAAGGCCTTGGGCCAATGGATATGAATATAAAAAACGGTGTCCGTTGGAGCACTTCAGCCGCTTATTTAAAACCTGTGAGCTGTTGTTACTTTTATTTTATTTTAAATCCATATTTTGAGGTCCTAGATCGCCCAAATTTGATCACTTCATACGGAATCCTCTGTACGGGATTATTATTCCACAAAAATCAAGCTATTGGAATTGAGTTCATCCGACAGAAACAGACTTATATGAGTAGTAAACTTGAACCGGCGTCAAGAGAGAAGATCTACTGCGAGGGCGCTGTGATTTTAGCTGGTGGTGCAATCAACACACCACAATTGTTGATGGTCAGCGGTGTTGGGCCAGGAAAGCATATAAAGGTCATTATTTTTGTTGAATAGTGGAGTAGCTGTCCATTAAAGACAGTGGCGTAGCCAGACTCCAAGAATAGATAGAACTTTAAAAAAATTTTACCTTGGTTCCCCTGTTTTTTTTTAATTTGGGCAAATACATAAAGGGACTAGTGACATAACCAGAAATTTTTTATGAAGACCCTATCCGGAAATTTTCAAATTTTTGTCTTGGTCCCACTTATGTTTTTTGAAAATTTTAGGAGAAAACATAAAGGGGGACTCTTATGATTTTTTTCGATTTTTCAAAAAAATTTCAAAAATCACCTTGGTCTCCTTGTTTTTTTCGCGCTGGTAAGCGCGAAAATCTAGTTATGACACAGCAAAATGATTTTCAAGTTTAGGCGCATGGTATTCCATTGGTTCAAGATATGCCTGGTGTTGGAAGCAACTTACAAGATCATCTGGAAATTTATGTCCAACAGGTATGTATACAAGAGTGAATCGATGACACACAGACAGTGTGTTAATAATATTTAAGGATTAAATTTTTTCGATATTTAGAAATGCACTCAACCGATTACTCTCTATGATCAAAGTTCGTGGAGATTTCCGCATAATATGATTAAACAT